>JBBMOL010000088.1:2100172-2125906 GCA_037954665.1 Laguncularia racemosa
TTCACCTAATATTGGTAAAAATTGCAATATTTTCTAGTACTCTATTGGTTCCTCGAGGGATCGAAACCTTATTTTCCCCTTTTTATTACTTGATCACCAGTGACTTGCTGAAAAAATTTACCCTCCAATTTATATATACGTTATGAGCGTATCAAGCATTTTCGGTAAGTTCTAAACTTTTTAAAAAAAAATTTACATATCACATCCGTTTGGGGAAGCTTTGCGCAGATCCCTGGGTCGCGAAATTCCTAAAGGTTTTGCTCTCAAATTGAAAGGGTTTGGAAGATATCTCTCTATAGTTGTTGGCTGGTGTTCGGCGATTTTGCAAAACAAGTTGCCAAGAAGCTAAAGGATCGGGTGTTTCATTTTTCCCCTGCTTAATAGGTAAACTACCATAAGAGAGCTTTAGGGGATCTGGGGGGGCAAAAACCCTGATCCCATATCATTTTTAAAGCAATGAATTTTGGAGACCCAAAAGGCAAACGGGGATGGTCTGCAATGGAAGACGCTCGATAAAAGGGGTCCCTAGGGAATCATTGGGAGCCCGGGTTTAAAGGTAGAAAACTTTATCTTCCCTGTTGATTTGTACTCCTTGTTTGGATGCAGTGTGGAGGTCCCGCTGATTTAGGACGCCCTTTTTTGGCCCTGAAGAGCTGTGTTATGTGGCGGATGGAAGATTATTTTAAATGGGGGGATTGAATTTAGTGGTGGGGAAATCCCAAAGCATGAAAAAAATTTTGAACGCCGCCCGAACATGTTATGCTATAGATTGGGTTGACAGGTCGGTAATGAGTGTTATGAAAGAGTTATGTGTAGAGATCCTCTTGAATTGATTTTTGATAGCGGATGATGTGAAGTGGGGTGAAAATGTGGGGATTCAAAATGTGAAGTCACTAAGAGCTTGTGAGGAAGTAGTTTGTAGAAAGGGGGTTTTGGAGATTGGGGTTAGTGGGGAAGAAAATTGAAACCATGGGTTTGGAGGAACCCCAGAATTTGATTTGAAGCAATTCCCTGAGTACCTTGAATAGCCTTTTTGGGGGCCGATTTAAACTCCCTATCATTATTTCGTAGTTGAACAAGGGAGCAAAGGGATAGTTTTACTAGGGTCTTAAAGGAGCCCCACGAGTGCTCTTGCTCGGAAGTATCTGATAAAAAGGGTATTAGTCCTTGTTTTCACCCCCCCCCCCCATAAACCCTTTTTTAGGAGATTTAAAAAACCTAGGGTGAAACCCTCAAAAAAGGAAAAACCCCTAAAAAGAAAAGGGCTAAGAGGAGTTTAAACCCACCCTTTGGGTGATTTAAATCAAAAAAGGAGTTCATTTCTCGAGCAAACACGTTAAAAAAAGCGTTGTGGGGCAACCCATGCAATTGGGAAAGTTTATTTTTTTTGAGTTTTCACCATTTTTGTTTTTTTTTTTTCCAAAGTTTTGAGAGGAGTATTTTGAAGAAGCTTTTTGAGGAGATGGACTTCAAGAAATAATCAAGAAAAGGAAAATTTAACCTTCAAGAGACAACGGTAAAATACAGGGGCGTTTTTTTTATCGCCCCCGTGTAGAGAGAAGGGTGCCCACAGAGTAATACAGGGTCAAAACACATGCCGTGTGCCTGCCCGTGTATACAAGGAAATTTTGAACAAGGTAGCAGGTTTAAGGAAAGGGCCCGTTATCAAATCCATTTGGGGAGCGAGCCACAGGGAAATCCCACGTCGGGGACACAGGGCGTGTGTCAGACCGTGTATGAGGGGTAAGTTTTCTAACTAGAAGTTAGAGGGGTACACGGTTGTTTAACAGGGCCCCGGTGTTATACCGTGTTTGCAGTTGGGGCCTATATCGGGGGCATTCCCCCCCGTTAGGGGGGACCGTGTGGTTCGGGTATTTATCCCCTTTTTTGATAACCGTTCCCCCTCTTTTTCATTTACACTCTCTTTACATACTTTTTCTCTATACACATTCACTTTCCATTCCCTTTTTGGGTTTCCCCCCCCCCTTTGTTTTGAAAAGGTAAGATCTTTCTCATTTCTTTTTCCTTTCTTTTGCTTCCTCTCTATTTTCCCCTCAATGTCAGTTTTCCATGTAAAATGTGGCATGTTATACATGTGGGGGATAATAAAACCTTAGGGCTTTTGTTTATCTGAGTATGGATGTGTTTTTCATGGTTTTGTGAAGTTTTCCATTCTTCGTTGCTCGATGCTTTTTGGTTTTTGAAAATCTAGGGTTTCGAACCTTTCATGGTGACCCTTTTGTGATTGGAACTTTTTTGGGATTGATGCAAAAGGGTTTTCTGCTTTAAGCACCTTTAGTGATGTGATTATGATTCTTTCATAATTTTTTGCAATACAGGGCCTTTATGATTGTTTTTAATTTTTGGCGGGGGTTTTTTAATACCGGCTAAATACATCCCGTCCCCAAAAACCCGTGTATGATATGTAAACCTTATTTTTGTTTTTGCTGCTTCCTGATGCTAATGGGGGGTTTCCCTTTGTTTGCTTTGGGGTTTATTTGATGATTACCTAGGGCTTTGTTTTTTTTAGATCTTTTTTTTTGGTATGATCAAGTTCTGCTTTTTTCCCTTTTTAGATGCCACGCTCAAGACTGTTGCCAAAGAAAAAAAGAAGCCGACCCAAAACGGGTAGTTAAAGCAATCTGAACTCTTCGATACCTGAAAAATATTCGAGGAAGGATAAAGACCTTTCCCCTTATAAAAAGTTGAAAAAGGTCATCAAACCGAATGTGGTTTTGGGATACGTTTTGGGTTTGGGTTGGTCCAACAATTTGAGAGGTCTTGTGCCCGACCCCGGTTTCCCCTGTTCAGATCAAAAGAAGATTTCGAGGAGTTAATTTTACTTTTTAGCCCCCTTAAGATTCGGAAACAATGAATTTTGGGTGTAAAAAAACGAATTTGGTTTTTGGGCCCAAGGTGGACCATAAGATGTCCATGATGATTTCTAGAGGGCTATGGGCATCTTTGATGAGGGTTTTCTTCAAACCCCTGAGTTTCGCCCCCTTTCCCAGTTTCGTGGGCCTAGCGAACTCTATCTCTTTGGGGTCGGTATGGTTTTGGGCCCTACATGCCCTCACCCAAAGGGCTTCCCCTTGGAGTAGAGTACTCATACCCTACTTACATTATGGCTCGCTCTACCACGGGTGGGTTTCGATTCAGGGGGGGTTTGTTAAGCTAGGATTATTTCAGTTGGGGGCCATGCTATGGAACCCGCGTAAATGTGGGTTTTTTTGCCGTTTTTTGCTTCAGCCAGGCAGAGAAAAAGACCAAAAAGGGTTTTCCTGGGGGCTCTAATTATTAGAATTTTGAAAAATCTGGGTCTATTCCCACATCGAGCCCCTTTTTTTTTTTCATTGGGCGATTCTGAGTTTAAGGCCAGGATATTAAGCGTTTGGAATTTTCCCCAACCCAATTGACGATGGCGTGAAGAGGAGTGGGGGAAGGGGGAAGAAGAGGAACCACAACTGCAGGCTAAACCCTTCCGTCCATGTGCGAGCTAGGTGGTTTCTCAGCTATCGCGTGATGGGGGGAAAATAAAGAAAAGCCAGAGTGATAAAGGGCAGAAGATACTAAGATGGAAAAAGGCAAAAAGGGCTGAAAAAGTTTTTAATCGATTTGCTTCACCAAGTTGGTGAAAATTTAGACATTCATTCCTTCTGTGCAGCTCAAGCGAAGGGGATTTTATCCCCCCGAATCGATCAGCCGACAGAGGCTATGAGGGGGGATCGTCTTTGCTCCCCCTTGCTCCCCAATGACTTGCCACTTTGTTTTGGGGGGGGGTTTTTACTTTTTTTTCCCCTTTTTTTTTCCCTTTTTTATTTTCTTTCCTTAGTGTACTTTGGGGGGAACTTTTGGGGGAAAAAGTTGATTTTAAGGGTAAAAAAGGGGGAATAGAAAGAAAAAGAAAAATTTTCCCAAAAGGGGCAAAAAATTTTTGGGAATTTTAAAAAAGGCTAAATTTTCCCCCCTTTTTTAAAATAACATTTGGAATTTAAAAGATGATGAAAAATTTGTTTTTAGGAAAAAAAAAATTTTCCAAATTGTTAGGGTTTATTTCAGGGAAAAAATTTTTTGTTTTCCCCTTATTCTCTTATTTTGTATTCTCTTTCCCTTTTTGAGTTATAGTTGGAAAACCATGTAAGGGGGATTTACTTTTTATTTGGGGTTTTCTTTCAGATTTGGGGTTTTTTTTGGGGGATCTTGTTTAAAAAAAGGAACAAGTATCTTATAGTTGGGGATTTTCCCCCTTAAAAAAAAAATTTGGGAAAAAAAACAAAAAATTGGGAGAAATTTTTATGATAAAAAAAAAAATGAACAAATAACAAATATTTCAAAAGGGATCTCTTTGGGACTGAGAAATTTAAAATTGGGGGGGCCCCTTTTTGGGGAATAACATCTATTTTTTTTGGGGATGAACCCGGGATTTTTGGGAAAAAGTTGCTAAAAGGGGTTTTGAGTAAAATCTGGAAAAAACTAAACCCAAAGGGGGGCCTTTTTAAATTTTGAATATTTGGATTCGAGGGGTTTGGGGTTTTCGAAGGGGTATTTAAAAACCCCAGTAGCCTAAATCGTTTGGTCTGGGATTTAAAGGCCCCCAAAGGGGGAAAAACCGCTTTTTTTCACTAAAAAAAAGGGGGTTGTTTTTTTAAAATTTAAACCCGAAAAGAAAAACCGAGGGACCCCCTTTTATGCTTGGGGGGGAAAGTTTTAACTTGGGGAGACCCCGGGGTTACGTTTAAAAAATTTTTACAGGGGTTAAATTTTTGACGAAAGGTAAAAAAGGGGTTGAACCCCAACCAAAAAAAGGGGAAAAAAGACCCAAAAGGAAAAAAGTGGATGTTATCCCCGGGTTTCTATAATTGAAAATCGTCTTTCTTTGGTTTTTTTGGTTTAAAATTTTAAAAAATTTTTAAAAAGTTTTACTTACTTGGTTTTAAAACTGGAAATCTACTTTTTTGGGTTTTTTTAATACAAGTGCTTAAAAAATTTTGGGGGGATAAAAAAAAAGGGAAATTTGGAAAATGGGTATCCTATAAAAATGGGGTTAATGATTGAATTTCTTTTTTTAGTTTTTTAAAATTTAAAAAATTTAGATTCCTATTGTAATTTTCTTGAGGACAAACAAATGCTTTTTAATGTGGGGGGAAATTTTTTAAATCTATTTTTTCTCTTATAATTGGGGGGGATTTTAAATCCCAAATTTTTTAGATAATTTTGGGGGGTTTTTAAAAAAAAAATTATGTGCTTAATTGATTTAAAATTTTTTGTTCGGTGTGGGGAAAAAAAGGATTTTATGAAAAATATTTAAATTCAAGACGAATTTTGGGGGAAAAAAAGAAATAAAAAGGAATGCCCCTTTTTGTTTAAAAGGGGAATTTACACGGTTTTTTCAAAGGCCGTGTGAAAAAGGGAAAAGGGGGGGGGGAACGGTTCGGATACCCGCGGGGTTTGCCAAATTTTTTATCAGGTGGGAAGAAAAGTTTTCGGACAGACCAGTTTCAAAGGTTGGAATACAATTTTGTAATCAAAAAAGTATGAAGAAAAAAAGGGAAAAGAGATATTTCACGGCTTTTCAAAGGGCCCTGTGGGGATAAAACCCCCCAGAGTTCACTACTGGGGGATTTAAAGGTTTTTCTACACGCCCGTGTGTATGACCCTGGTCTATCGAAGGAAAAATATCTTTAAATCTTTCGTCCATATTTGAAGGTATTTTACACGGCCGGAAAGGGGAAATCCCCAGGGATAAAAAGTCGTCTTTTAAAAGAGAGAAAAAAAAAAAAGGAAAAAAAACCCCTCCTGGAAAAATTTGGGAGAACAACAAAAGTCAAAGGAATTTTTTAGCTTTAATTTAAGTGTTTTTTTCCCGGGTTTGATTAAATTTTTTTTTTTATTCCCTTTTGGCCCTGTGTAGCTTAAAAATTTTTTTGTACCCCAAACTTTTGGGAAAAATTTTATTACTAGTAACATTGGGTTTTTTCAAAATTAATGAGATTGAGCATCTTTGTTTCTCCATGTTGTTTATTTTTTATTGTTGTTGATATTTGGGGGCCCAATTTTGGGTTAATTGATTTTGATAAATTTAAATTTGGGGGGAAATTTTTTTTAAAAAGTCTTTTAAACGGGTGAAAAGGCTTTTAGCAAAATTTGGGGTAGAAAAAAAAAAAGTTTTCCGATTGATTGGATTTGATTTAATCTTTAATTTTTGGGGGTTTTTTTAAATTTTATTGAATTTGGATTTTGTTTTAAAAAAAATTTTTTGGGTTTAAATCCCCGGGTCAGAAAAAATATACCTTTAATTTTTTTCTAAGTTGAAGTTGCAAAAAAATTAGATGAGAAAAAGGGGGGTTTTGGGTTTGGAACAAAATTGATAATTTAATCTTTTTGATACCCTTTATTTCATTTCTTTTAGAAAATTTTGTTTAATTTAGGAATTTGGTTTTTAAAAATTCACCTCAAAATTGTGCGGTTGATGTCGGTTTGAGGTTGATTTACTTGTAGATCCCTGAGGGAAACGATATCCGTGCTTAAACTCTATACTACTGTAATCGATAGGTGCACTTGCCTAATTGATCGCAAGGAAGAGTCGGAGTAAAAAGGATTTTAATTTGTATGATTGCGATTTCAATCAGGAATAGGCCTAGTATATATATACATATTTTTTAGCCTATTTAAATATCGTACAGTTATATATAAACTTTGCGAATGATCTCAAAAAGGAAGCTCGGAATCACTAGAGCCTGGGGCAAACATGTAGTTCATGATTTCCCAACCCAAACAATAGGGCAAATAAATCTATGTTGTGTGTGATATTTAGGAGACTGTATATATTGTTGTATTCATGTGATTGATCATACATTGCATATGTTTGTCTAAATTAACTTGCTTGTTATTGCATGCTAATTAAATAGAAGGGTCTATCTCACTAAGCTATCATAGCTTACACCCCTATGGAATTTCCTTGTTGCAGGAGCTAATATGGTTTGAGCCTTGCAAACATATGACAAAGGTTAGTGCGGGGCATAAAGGAAAAGTAAAGGATTATAGTGAAATGGAGATCATCGTTATATTTATTTCATATGAACTTAATTTCATATTTTGTTGTTTTAAAAAATTTAGAAGAGACTCATATGGTTTAAGTTATTAACTACTAGACAATATTGCTAGCTAGTGGACATTTGATATTGCTATACTGTTTACTCTAATTAATTATTTGCCTTTATATTTTCTTGAAAATTTTAAACCTTGGTTAGGAATTTGGATATGAATATACCTTATATGATGTAAGGCAAATCCTCGAATAGCAGAGGGGTTATCTTAGGGTTTTTGTGCAATATACAGTGGACTGTTATGTCCTAAGGGGCCTACCGAGGTGTGACAATTCCCTACTGTGCTGGACTCGCTTGCGATCTGACCCACGATCCAACCTAGATCTAACTCGCACGTTTGTAGTTGACCCGTAAAGCTGACCCACATCCGACCCATGCTTAACTCGTATCTAACTCACACCTGGTTGCTATATTCTTATTTTTTTTTGTTTTTTGTCTTTCGCTTTATTTATGGTTATTTATTTAGCTTATAAGTAATACAAAATAAAAACTAAAAAAATATTTAAGATTAATAATACTAACAATTAGTAAAAATGATAATAGGAAGACATAATAACAATAAATAAATATAAAACTTTATTTTAGCAATTTTGCCTCCTAATTTTTTAGTATAATAATCAATATGTTCATGTTTTATTTCAAGATAGGAGTTAGTACCTATCGCATTGTCATGGTGTATACCATCGCTCAATGGTGAATAGTTTTAGTAATGAAATATAAAATTGAAGAAAAGAGATAAAACTTAAAAATAAAAAATATAATATAATATAATAATAAAATAAATAGAATTTTTTTGTATAATAATAATTTTAGGAATAAAATAAAAATATAAAGAAATGATAATAATAATAAAAGATAAAAATATATACATAAATATGATAAATAAGGAAAAAAGAGCTTTAAATCTAGTATCATTAGGGTTTTATCACTTAGAGTTTTTTAAAAAATAATAATAATAATAGTAAGGTGCTTTCTTTTTTTTTCTTTTTTTCAAACTTAGGTCATCTTAGGATTTTTTTAAAAAAGAATTATCACTTAAAAACTTCTGTTTTTTTTTTTTAAATAATTTGGTTGAATAGCATAAACCTAACACTTTTTTATTAAGTAAAATCGATCAACAAACTAAAATTTTATAAAAGAAAAGTGAATTACAAATGATTTGATCCTAATTAACCTATACGTAAGCACCTTTAAAGCAACCACAATAAAAATAAAAACTTTTGGTTTTTTCTTTAGGAAAATTAGCATAAGTATATAATCTTATAAAAAATATAAAATATATAACAGTAAAACATAAGAAATACATGAAAAATATAAGATAAGAATATAAAGGTTTTTTAGTAAAATTCTTGAATATTTTACATGGTAACCATTTATACTTTAATAAGTTAGCTCTCGAACCCATCAATCTCTAATTAATTGTTTTTTTTTTTAATTTGTAGTCTAGTAGCTATTTAGGGTTAATCTACCTAATTAACCTTAACTCATTTTTATTTTCCCAATTAGTTTGGTGGTGACTCCTTTTAAAATTAATATTTCTTAATTGAGTTAAGTAATCTATATTAAATAGGTAGGATTTAGTATAGGTTAAAATTAAGGACAATGGGTTAAAACTAGACTCGATAGTAAGGCATGTCATCTACTCATTAAGATCAATCACAAGTATATTGGGCCCTTGAACTCGTTAACTTTAATCAATTTATAGGTGTGAAGAGAAAGCTCTAATTGAATGAGCTAGAGGAATGATGATTGATGGTGTTCTGATAGCTCAAGAATATACAATGAATGGACCGAGAAATACAATGATCAGATAATAACATTAACTAGGTAGCTCTAAGAGGGTGATTAAGTTCTATAGTATAATTCTTGTCTCATGTTATTTCCTAGTAAGCTTACGTCTAGATGGTCCAAGCCCTTTATTGTCAAGCAAGTTTTACCAATATAGAGCAATTAAGGTTGCACAAAAGAATGACACGTTCAAAGTTAATGGCCAAAGGGTGAAGTGGTGAGTTTGAACGGGGTACATGAGAGGAGTTTAATCTTCACTGAGCTGAGTAGTAAGTGATAGGAATTACATCGAGCTAATGATGCTAAACAAAAGTGCTTCTTGGGAGGTAACCCAAGTTACATTTAATATGTTTGATTTTATTTTCATTAGTAATTACAGTCAACTTTGTTACTTTACACCTGGGTTTTTGTAGTTCAAGTCTTTAGATACTTGGTTTTGGAAAATTTATGAGCTCATATTTAACACTTAATTTTGTTAGGTATCAGTTATGCTTTACAAGGTAACAAGTTGGCACAAAATGTAAATGAGGATGCAATTTATGAGATACGTAGGAGTTAATACACCCATGTTGTCTCTTGTATTAATTAGCATGCTAAGTGATGAAAGTTGAGCTAGGAAATGGATAGCGAATCCTCTTGAAATTCCAGTTAGGCCTATGACACGAATTTGAGCAAAATGGTTTAAGGATGCACTTAACGGATTAATCAAAGAAGTACAAGATGAGGAGCAATACGTCGTCAAACAAGGAAAGAAAAAAAAATAATCCATATCATTAAAGTTCAAGAGCTTTGGAATGAAGATGAATTGAAGACACTTGAAGAAGTTTGAAAGCCACTAGATTGCATGGAAAGGCCGCTAGCCTTTGGGTTGAAAGTCACTAGCCTATATGGCTGGCGTTGAAGGAAAGCCACTGGCTTATATGGCTGGCATTGGAGGAAAGTTAGGTTAGCTTTGTACCATTCAAAGCCACTGGCCTTTAGTGACGGCTTAGAGGGAAAAATGTTGGTCGGCCTTGGACTATTTTAGGCCGTTAGCTTTTCTTGTTTCCTTAATTGAATTAGGGTTTTGTTATGTCATTTTGTTTGTTTTTTTTACAAGACTATAAATAGTCATCGAACACATATTGTAAATTAATTCTTGAAAGTTAAGCAAATTTCTCTTTGGTTCTTGAAAGAACTTTTGGACTTATCAATTGTTTTGTGGTGTTCATCCTTAACTTATCAATTAGATCTCCATCTTCGATTGTGGCATTTCTATTCATATCAAGGTTCTTACTTCATTATAAGCAATGGGTTACAGTTTCCATCCATTCTTGATCGATTCTAGGTTGTTAGATTCCATTTGGGATTTCGGGTTTTAGCATAGATTGAAGGAGTTAGTATCAATTTGGTATTAGAGCAACTAGGTTGGTTAGATTGCCTATCTTTGCATCAAAGTTGTGTTTTTTAGATTTAGGTTTTAAATTCAAAAAATAAAAGTTTAAATCTTTTGTTATCTCTTGATCTTGTTAGATTCATTATTGCTAATTATTGTATGCAATCATTGATCAATTTATTTAAAGTTCTTGTTTGAATAGTTAAAAAGAAAACGAAAATTATTAGAAGTCCTTAGCAATTCTTTTTTTGTTGAAAACTCGAAAATTATCTTTGCGTCTTGTTTGAGTTGCCACGAAACTATCATAACTTGTTGATTATTGATTCCAACAATAAGGTTTTTGGTTGAACTAGTGGGAAAATTTTAATTTGTTGATTGGTTCCAAAAGAACTAGAAAGAGAAATCATGAGTGGTAAAAGGTAAGAGTAGTGAGATCTTTAGAGGGTATAAAAGCCAAATAAATATTGTGAGTAACAAAGTACGGGTGATTTAAGCAATTCATTGATTAAGTAGAAACACATGAGGGAGTGATTTAATGAGGTTCTTTTCTTTTTCTATTCTAATCCATTTATTGTAGCAATATGTCAAATAGAAGTTTTCTAGAAAGTGTGATGGGGGGAATTGACATGAAATTGTTCATGGAAGCTCTAACTAGTGAGATGAAGAGGATGTTTAGAGTAGAGATGGAGCAACTCCATAAGCAGATAGAGCAGAATTTTGAGTAGTCACAGAATGTTTCTACAGGACGTAGGAGGGATAGAATGTTAAGAAGGGTAATGTAAGCGGAAGAAGATAAATTAGCTAGGGATGGATTTGATGGTGAGTTTGATCAAGAATCTTTTGGTAGCTGTAGGAGGTATAGAGGTAGATTTAGAGGGAATAGGAATTGGGAAGATAACAATTTAGGGAATATTAAGATGAAGATCCTACCTTTCTAGGGAAGGAATGATCCTGAGGTGTATCTTGAGTGGAGAAGAAGGTGGAACTGGTTTTTTACTATCATAATTACACTAAAGTCAAGAAGGTGAAGTTAGCTGCCATAGAATTTTTTGACTATGTTATAATTTAGTGGGACCTAGAGATGTGAGAAGAGATGAAGAGGGTGATGAGGAAATGATTTATTCCTACTTATTACTATAGGGATTTATAAAATAAGTTGTAAAATCTTAGGCAAGGAAACAAGAGTGTAGAGGAATATCATAAGGAGATGGAGGTTGCGATGATTAAAGCGAATGTTGAGGAGGACCGGGAAGCCACTATGGCTAGGTTCTTGGCAAGCTTGAATCAGGACATTTAAAATGTGATAGAGTTGCAACATTATATAGAGTTGGATGATATGGTTCACATGGCGATTAAGGTGGAGAGGCAACTCAAGTGGAAGGGTGGTAGCACCACATATGCAACACCGAGTTCCTCCAATTGGAGAACTAATACATGGAAGAAAGAGGAGAAGCAGTCTCACTCTAAACCAATGCTAAAACAAAAATCAAAATTGGCATCTCATGGGAATAAAGGTGAACTCCCTCCTTTTCTTAATAGGAATCATGATATTAAGTGTTTTAAATGTTAGGGCTGAAGTCACATAGTGAGTCAATGTCCGAACAAAAGAATCATGGTGATGTGGGATGATGGAGAGATTGAGATGGAAAATGAATCAAATCATGATTACATGCCATCATTAGAGGATGATGATGATGGGGAAGAGTATGCTGTTCAGGGGGAGTTGTTGGTAGCTAGGAGGGCTTTGATCATGCAAACAAAATGAGTGGAAAATGTGCAATGAGAGAACATATTTCACACTAGGCGCCATGATATGATTCCAAGAGCTAAGATACTAGTACTAAAGAAATCAAAGTCAATCCGAGCTATAGGTGGCATACGGGGTCCAAAAAGGGGGGACATAAGTGTCGGGAGGACCCAAGGTGAAGTTTGGCTAGCCTTAAGCCGGCCTTGAATAAAGGCCAGCCGCCGCCGACCTTGGTGTTGGCTTATATGTAGGCCGCCGGCCTTGAATGGCCTCGCATAATTTTATTAATATGTTCTTAGGTTACGTTTAGGCATGATATAGTCGTCTTTAGGTTTTTTTCGAGGAGAATGTTATTTTGTTGAAAAGATAAACACTTTGAGTGTGTATGAATCCTCTTGGAGAGTTCTTGAATACTGAGAATTTGATTTCCCTTTATTCTAATTGTTCTTATCAGATTCTTGGTCCCTATAGAATTTGTGGCCAACATCGTTATTGCATTTTTGGAATTCTTTAGCCTTAGTGATTGATTTATAGAACGTGGTCTCTATCGTTCTATGATTTGATTGTGAATCAGTTTAATTTTATCAATCTTGGCATCTATAGATTGGTAATTTTATCCATAACCTCTTTTTATTCGATAGTACCAAATATAGAAAACCCTAAAAATATTAAGGATTCTATTGTCATTTGAAGATTGAATTGTGTGAAACAATCGTATCATTTGATTGTTATTGAAGAATATCGTATCATTTGGTATCAGAGCATACCAAATTCATATCATTTGGTATTAGAGCGCGAGTTAAATCAGAGCGAAGGTTAGTGGATTTGTGAATCGACGCGGGTTAAATCGGTAAGGCTGTTGAATCTCAATTCAATTGTAGTTTTAATTCAATACTGCCGTTGGTTGGAAAATTTGGGAATTTATTTTGATAAGTATTGCTATGAATTCAATTGTTGGGTGTTGAATTACTGTGAATTGGTGTTTTGGGCAGTTGTTGAGAATTGGGATTTTTGGTGAATTTCTATTTCTGAATTTTGAGTGGAAGAGATGTCGTCGCATGGAAGTGTTAATGTCACTAATAACAACAACAATGGGAATAATGTTGATAATGGGGGTGAGGTTGTGACTAGGGCAAAGTTCAATCAAATCCAAGAAAATATTTGATTGATTATGGAGAGATTGGAGGTTAAGGATAGAAGAAGCCATAATGGTGTAGGAATTAGGAGGAGACATTCTAGTGATGAATCTGATGCCCGTAGTGAAAGGAGTAGGAGAGGAAACAATGATGATAGGCATAAGGGGATTGAAAACATAAAGCTAAAAATTCCACCTTTCACTGGTAGTAGTAAACCAAAGGAATTCCTAGACTGGGTGCCATGAGTTGAGAAGGTGTTTGACTACTATGAGTGGGATGAGCGCATGAAGGTGAAGATGGCATCTCTAGCATTCTCTGAATATGATAGTTTGTGGTGGGATAAACTACAAACTAAGAGGCGTAGGGTGGATGAGGAGAAAGTGCGTTCATGGGCTTTGATGAAAAGATTGATGAGACGCAGATTTGTGCCAGATTACTATAAACAAAAGATGCTGATGGAGTTGCAATCCTTGAGGCAAGGTAAGAAAAGCATAGAAGAGTATGTAAAGGAGTTTCAGACACTAATGGCAATGTGTGATATTAAGGAATCATCAGATGAATCCATAGCGCATTTCATCAATGGGTTGAAGATGGACATTGCCAATGTGGTGGAACTCCAACATTATCAGACTCTAGAGGATGTGATTAAATTAGCCAGTCGGGTTGAGTGGCATTAGCGCAGGCGGGATTAGAAATCATATCTCCACCATAAGTCAGATGATGGTGAGAGGGAGAAGGAAAGGAAGGAAAAAGGAAAGGCAGTCACTAGTGAGGCTGTTGACCAAACATTGCAAAAGAAGAGCAAGGATATAAAATTTTTTAAGTGTTTAGGACTTGGGCATATTGCTTCTCAATGTCCTAATAAAAGGGTTATGGTCATAAAGGGTGACAAAGTCGAGAGTTAAGAAGAAGAACAGAAGGGTACTGAGGCAGAAGAGGAAGATGAAGACATTATAGCATATCCAGTATAGGGAGACTTGTTAATGGTTAAGCAGGATGAAGCTGTTCCTAATCAGAGGGCCAATTTATTTCATATTCAAGGCATGGTGCAAGGGAAGACTTGTTTGATTGTTGTTGACATAGGCAGTTGCACCAATGTTGCTTCAGCAAGCTAGGTTACTAAGTTGGGTTTACAGGTGGAGCAGCATCCAAGACCTTATGCACTTCATTGGTTGAGTCCACAAGGAGCTATTCATGTACACAAACAGGTTCGTGTTCCACTAATTATTGGTGATTATACTGACGAGATTATTTGTGATGTAGTTCCCATGGAAGCTACACACTTGATTCTTGGAAGACCTTAGCAGTATGATCTCAAAGCTAAGTATGATGGATACACCAATGAGTATACCATTCAGCAACAGGACAAGGCATACAAGCTTCTTCCTATGAGTCCAATTGAGGTACAACAAACAAGGTTGATTTGCCTTAAGAAGCCCAAGGGAAAGAGGAGTCTGTTTATGTGTCTAGCAGGATGGACAATAAAAATTCGAGGTCGAATCTTTTTCAACATGGAGGGAATGATACGATTCCAAGAGCTAAGATACTAGCACCAAAGAAATCAAAGTCAATTCGAGCTATAGGTGGCAGTACGGGGTCCAAAAAAGGAGGACATAAGCGTCGGGAGGATCCAAGGTGAAGTTCGACCAGCTTTAAGCCGACCTTGAATAAAGGCCGGCCGAATTAACTTCACGGCCGCTGGCCTTGGTGCCTGCTTATATGTAGGTCGCCGGCCTTGAATGGCGTCGCACAATTTTATTAATATGTCCTAAGTTACTTTTAGGCATGATATAAATAGTCGTCTTTAGGTTTTTTTCGTGGAGAATGTTATTTTGTTGAAAAGATAAACACTTTGAGTGTGTGAATCCTCTTTGAGAGTTCTTGAATATTGAGAATTTGATTTCCCTTTATTCTAATTGTTCTTATCAGATTCTTGGTCCCTATAGAATTTGTGGTGAATATCGTTATTGAATTCTTGGAATTCTTTAACCTTAGTGATTGATTTATAGAATGTGGTCTCTATCGTTCTATGATTTGATTGCGAATCAGTTTAATTTTATCAATCTTGGCATCTATAGATTGGTAATTTTATTCATATCCTCTTTTTATTCGATAGTACCAAATATAGAAAACCCTAAAAATATTAAGGATTCTATTATCATTTGAAGATTGAATTATGTGAAACAATCGTATCATTTGATTGTTATTGAGGAATATCGTATCATTTGGTATCAGAGCATACCAAATTCGTATCACGCCATGTTAAGGACAAGGTATGTTGTGTGATTATTAATGGTGGAAGTTGTACCAATGTTGCTAGCACGACCATGGTGGAGAAATTGGGGCTTCCTACAAGTAAGCATCTTCGCCCTTATAAATTGCAATGGCTGTGTCGAGCCTAATTTTGGATTTTTCCTTAATTAACCCATATTAAGTCCAACTCACTTAATACAAGTTACTCAACAATAAAATTAAGGAAAAACTATATTTTTTATTATCTTAAGAAAATTGGAGTCGCCACCAACTTAAGTTGGAAAATAAGATAAGTTAAGGTTAATGAGGTGGATTAACCTTAATTAGCTATCGGATTATGAATTTTTTAAAAAAAACAAATTTGAAAAAATATTAACCAAAGAATTTGGATTCGAGGACTATCCTATTAAAACCTAAATGGTTATCACTTATTATCTTCTTCAAGAAACTAAATTAAAAGCTTTTTGTAAATTCCCTTTGCCATTATATGTATAAGACATAATGCTTCCATATAAAGTATGAAATAGCATGAAAAAAATTTTAATCAATTTTTTTTATTATACATTTTCTATTATTATTTTAAAATACAATAAAAGAGAATAAAAACCTTTGCATTTGTACTTGAATTAAAATTGAATTAAAGATAAGATAACATATTTTTATGTTTTATTTTATATATTGAAATTTTAAAAGGATAAAATATATATATATATATTTTTAAATTTATATGGTAAATTGAAATTGGAAAAGAATTTTTATTTTATTTTATATGTGGTTACCCAATAGGTGTATACGTACCCGCTAGTCAGATCAAACCAATGTAGTTTTGTTTCTCATAAAACTTTAATGGATTGATTAATTTTAATTATGAAAAGCCAGGTTTATGTTTATTATCATTTAATTTTTTTAAAGAAAAATTCTAAACCTAAACTTTATTTCTCAATTTTGAAAAATAGAACTAAAACTCTCTAGTTTTGAAAACATCAATTAAAATTTTATTTAATAAAAATTATTTTTCTAAGTGATAAAACATTTTATACATATATGTTTTTTTCTTTAAGAAAAACTCACACCTTAAATTAAGAAAAATTTAAAAGAAACACAGAGAAATCTTAAACCTAATTTTATCAATAATAAAAGAAAACAAATTCCTAAAGCATATATCTTTTACCATTTGTGTTATTTTTTATTATTTTTATTTATTTATTTCTTTATTTACTAATATTATTATCAATTAAAAAACTAATAATAATAATGATGAAACAAACTAACCTAAACGCTGGTCGGGTCGAATCGATCGGGTCAGTCGGGTCACGACACGACAATTGGAACTCCTCAATGGCAACGTTTCGATGGCTATTAACAGTGATTGATGGGTAGTCTCCTAGGTTTTCAAGTATGAGGAATTGATTGGTGATGTTGGTTTTTGTCAAAAACCATCCTAAACGACGGTTTGGATGGCTACAATGGTGGAGATCTAGAAAGAGAGAGAGAGCTTCAGTAGACTTTTTTTTCTATGTTTGCCTTCCACTTTTCTTTCTTTTGATTTCTTCCTAAAGTCGAGTCCTATTTATAGACTCGCAAAATCCCATTCAATAAGCATAAATCGAGCTCACGGCTGAAACTCATCCTTATCCCTTTTTTAAACTTTAAATTGATTCGTGTAGATTTTTTTGTTTTGTGATTTATCTTTTTTTTTTTTTGTCTTGTTACCAATCGATAATGATAAAGAAAGTTTGTTTGATTAGGTTTGATTCGTATTTATCGATGAGCCCCTTTTTTTTATTTTCTTCCCTCGTTTTCGGCGTTGCTGCTACTGTCTAGAGGAAGAAGAAGAACATGTGACTTGCACATGCTCGCTCTGGCCAATCGCATGCTGCTACGTGGTAGCTTGGAGGAAAAAATAAAAATGGCATAGAGTGCCTTCCTATTGGTTCAAACCCAAGACCAGCAATTCCCACAGCGCACACAGGCAGCACACAGATTAACTAAACTAGCCCATTTCTCAGTTTATTTATTGCATGCATATTATATATTAACTTATCAGTTTTGCTAATTTTTTGTTATTTTGAAATTAATAAATTTAATTTAGAAATCTAAATGTCTTTTATTATTATTATTATTATTATTATTATTATTATTATTATCCTTATTGTTATTATTTTCCATTATTTGTTTATTATTTTTATTTATTTTATTTTTTCTCTTTTATATCTGTATATATATGAAAAATAGTAATAAAAAAATAAAAATAAGGTGTTTATAGTTGCCTCTCTTTATAGTAAAGTTTGGAAAAAGTTGGCTACAAAGACCACAAAAACACCATTTTTGTTTAAGTCATACAAACCATATTTAGTTAACCATCTAGATCTAAATCTATTGGGGGAATAGATTGAGTAAGGAAAGCGCTCTATGATCTAGTAATCCTATGTCGTAAAAGGAAGATATTTGTCCTATACAGAAAGCCGATCTAGAAAAGCGCTCTCATAAGCTGACTAATCTATGGTAGGAAGTGTCTTACTAGACTAGTGACCTTAAAAGAGGAAATTATCTACAAAAGTGGTTTTATAAGCTGACTAATCGATGATAGGAAGCTTCTTACTAGACTAGCGGCCTTAAAAGAGGAAATTATCTAGAAAAGTGCTTTTATAAACTGACTAATCGATGATAGGCAGTATCTCATTAGACTCGTAACCCTGAGAGAAAATATCTAGGAAAGTGCCTTATTGTCAGCTAACTAACCGATAGTGGGAAATATCCCTTTAGACAATATGTCATGAGGCGTCTCAGTAGACTAACAACCCTAAGAAGGAATTGTAAAAGTGCTCCTATGATCTAACCAATTGATAATAGGAAGCATCTTACAAGATTAGCAACCTTAAAGAAAAGATTGTTTAGGAAAGTGCTCTTATGAGTTGGCTAACTGATAACAGGACGTATCTTACAAGACTAGCAACCTTAAAAAGAAATCATCTAGAAAAGCTCTCTTATGAGTTGACTAATCAATGATGAGAAGCGTCTCACTAGACTAGCAACCTTTAAAGAAAAGTTTATTTAGGAAAGTGCCCCATTATTAGCTAACTAACTAATAGTGGGAAGCGACTTTTAAATCTTGCAACCCTGAGAGAGAAAGTTTAGGGAAGTGCACTATTGTGGGCTATCTAACAGTGGGAAGCATTTCTTTAGACTTGCAACCCTAAGAGAGAATATCTAGGAAGGTGCCCTATTGTGGGCTAACTAACTGATAGTAGGAATGAATTCCTAAGTGAGAATCTTATTTTTTCGATAACGGTCAAGAGTTTTTAAATTTAGAATGACTTAAGACTTTTAAACAAATGATAAGTAAAATTTTTCCAAAAATTTTCAAGAAAAATGTTCTTTTGAAACTTAAGGATAAGGTGGCGAAGTGTTTTCTAGCAAACTTTGAAAATTTTTCTCTTTCTTCTCTAAAAGAAATATTTTATTTTTTATTTTTTTATTTTTTAAGCATTGCTAACAAGTAGAGAATATGATAAGGGCTCCTAAAAATATAAATAAAGGGTAGGCCTAACTTATTACTTAATAATCACTTTCTCTTTTGCCTCATTTTGCTTGGAGGATTTGGTTTAATCTTGGAAAAAGTGGTGTCTTGGTTTAGTCAATCATCTCTTGAGGGGTTTCTTATAATTAAGACTTATATCTATATCTCAGGGGCATCAATATTTAAAATTTGGGCTAAACAATGCCAATGATGAATAACTTTAAATTCCCTTATTCCATTTGGAAACAGATATCTAATTCTTAATTGGTTTAATCTAAGAGGACTTTCTTACAATCTCTTAGTTTAGATGTAACTCTTGACTTTTATTCCAAAAATTATGGTCTTTCTTGTAAGTAATACACTTTGATCAATCTGTTAGGCCTTTTTGGGACTTATGAAGCAATAGGCTTTAGTTTCAAAAAACTACCAATGCCAAGGTCTTATTTTGAAAGAATCATCATTTCAACCTGGGTTTACAAGTCAAGAAAACTATAATAGTACTTGCCCTAGCAATTTTTGTTTAAGATAAATTATTTTTAATGATTTGGAGAAGTCTTCAAAGAAGGGTGGTATATCTTGAATTGTAATGTTTGGGTTCTTGTATTTGGCCTTGGTATTTTCAAGTATTGTTGGGCTTTTTTATAGGTTTAACTACATTCTTGGGCTTTTCTCATTTTTTTTCTTTTCTTTTTCTTTTCTTTCTTTTTCTTTTATTCATTTCTTTTTCCATCTTTTTTTCTTTTCTTTTAGGCCCAATGGTGATTATCTCTTATGGGTCATGTGTTTTTTTTTCAAAATGTAGACTTTTCTTCATCAAAAGAAATAAATTATCTATGGCAAAAATTACCCTTGAATTATTGTAACTAGGGTAAGCACTATTTTAGTTTTATTTTATTGATGTCCCTATCTTCCTACTCATTTCATTGTGGGGTGGTTCTTAGTAGGGTTAAATTTTGAAACTCTACTTACATAAGCTCGAATGGGGTTGGCAAAGGATTATTGTGTTTAGGATAGCAAAAATGAATGCCTAACATTATTTTGATTAACGTATCAAATTCAAGATTGACCTCCTTTAAAGAATGAGTCAAAAACTTCACATTAATAACACTTAATGTTATTAAGGGTTGGTGTTTGGGATGTGGTTTTCCTCTTGTCATCCTAAACCACTCGAACAAATGAGATATCTTTCCATTTTACTAGATTTGCCCATATTCACCATGTCCCATGATGTCTTTAGGAGTTATGTGCCCCTATCAAGTGATTTAGTCTTAACTTGGCTCTCTTGAGAATTTAGTTACCCAAGACTTAGCTAGTTTAGATAGTCTTCTTTATGCCCTCTTTGGTAATTGACTATAGCCACTTCAAAAGTGTGCCCCAAAAATTAATTGTCTATGTGTCTATTTTATATAACTTTTGATGGAGAGAAAGTTCAAGTGTAACCCTTAGGATTGGAAAGAGTTAGAAGGTTTTGTGTTTTGAGGCTAAATCAACATATGAGGAGACCTTTTGAAGTGAATGGGATCTTTCAAATTGAGAGCAAGTTATAGATTCCCTATGAGCCTTCGATTAAGCTAACCATTTAAAAGCAACTTTTAGGACCTTGAAAGGATCTCTTATTGTTAGCAACTCCTCAATTTTCTTGGCTTTGTTCTTTTCTTTATTGTTATTATTTTTTTAGTAAATATGCAAATAAGATGCTCACATGGATGCAATTTGATAATGGAATAATAGTGTAGCAATTTTATTAAACAAGATTATCAAATCTAACTACAAATTTATTGAAATTCCAAGGTTATAGACTATTGGTTTAATTGAAATTTGAAATAGTCTTTGGATCTTGTTGGGGCAGGTACTAGCTTGCTCCATTAGCAGGTCTTGGACTCTCTTCTCTAACATCCTTAGCCAGTTCTCTAAAACCTTTATGTAATCCTATGAAGCTTTAAATTTCTCCTTCCAAATTGCCACCTTCCTTTTTGTGTCTTAACGTTGGATCTTTACTTAGGCTCTAACTGATACGAACCATGCCCACGTATAACGAAACCCTATACCAATACGTTTAGAATTGCAACCTAAGATGCCAAAACAACCAAAGTGGAACCGCGACCCATTGCCTACAGATGAGGCAAGAACCTTGGTATATTCTGTTGACGCCACAATCGGGATGAAAGATCGATAGATAAGTCTGGTTTGAACACCACAGAAGAAATCCGATAAGTTCAAGAGAAGTTCTTTGGAGAACCAAGAGAGGAATTCTCTCAAATTGTGTTATTCAATGTTGTATGTATGTTCTATCTTCTGTTTTCCAACCCTAGCAGCTTTTAATAGGGTTTACAACTTATAAAACAAAAGCCCAAAATGACATAACATAATAACGTTGCGGAAAAATAAAAAACAGGCAATGTACACCAGCGGCGTAATAGGCGGCGTAGTAGCCGGCATAGGATGTACGCCGGGTATATAGGTCGGCGGCATAGTAGGCCGGCGTAGTCCCTCTGTCGCGCTCTAATTGCAACGCCGGTTCAAGGCCGACAACGTTTAAGCCAGCGTTGTCAAGACTGGCAGCTTTGATCTCCTATGCTTTGATCTCCTTGAATGACTTATACAAATGCAAGTTCATTCTCATGGTTGCTCCAATCCTTTCCGGCTTCTTGGACATCCTTTATCAACCCGTTAAGTGCTTCCTTGAATCGTTTCACTCAAGTTCTTGTGATCGGTCCAAGTGGCACTTCAAGAGGATCCACATTCCATCTTCTAGCTTGACTCCCATCATGGCTTTCATCATTCCCCTCCTCTTGAAAAGGATTTGTCCTCAAATCATCGCCTACATCAAAAGGACTCAGATCAGTAATGTTAAAAGTAGCACTTACTTGATACTCACATGGCAAATCTAACTTGTAGGCATTATCGTTGATGTACTCAAGAATTTGAAATGGTCCATCGCCTCTAGGAAGTAATTTAGATCGACGCTGCACAGGAAACCGCTCTTTGCGCATGTGAAGCCAAACCCAGTCTCCAGGTTCAAAGACAGCTTGTTGACAACCCTTGTTGGCTTGTTTCACATACTGTTCTGTCCTCCGTTCAATGTTGAGCCTTGCCTTCTCATGGATCTGTTTAATAAATTCTGCTTTCTTCTTACTATCTAGGTTAACATACTCAGAAATAGGAAGAGGTGATAAATCCAAAGGAGTTAGTGGATTAAAACCATACACAATTTCAAAAGGAGTAAACTTAGTAGCAGAATGCATTGTGCGATTATAAGCAAATTCAACATGCGGCAAACAATCCTCCCAACTTTTAATGTTCTTTTTAATGACAGCCCTCAATAAAGTAGATAAGGTTCGATTTACTACCTCAGTTTGACCATTAGTCTGTGGATGACAAGTAGTAGAGAATAATAACTTAGTTCCTAACTTAGCCCATAGGGTCTTCCAGAAGTAGCTCAAGAACTTAGCATCTCGATCTAACACGATTGTTCTAGGCATACCATGCAATCTCACAACTTCCCTAAAGAATAAGCTAGCAATATGGCAAGCATCATCTATTTTTGTGGCAAGGAATGAAATGTGCCATCTTAGAAAACCTATCCACGACTATAAAAATAGAGTCTCGACTATACCTAGATCTAGGTAATCCTAACACAAAATCCATGGAAATATCTACCCACGGCTCATGAGGAATTGGAAGTGCGGTATAAAGTCCTTGAGGTTGGACTCTAGATTTTGCTTGCTTACAAGTGACACATCGCTCACAAATCCTCTCAACATCTCATTTCATGTGAGGCCAATAAAAGTGTTCCTGCAAAACCCCTAAAGTTTTAGCTACTCCAAAATGCCCCATTAATCCTCCTCCACGAGACTCCCTCACTAATAACTCTCTTAAAGAACAATTGGGAATGCAAAGTTTATTCTCCCTAAACAAGAATCCCTCATGCTTATAAAATTTACCATGACCACTCTTCTCACAACGCACATACTCTTCACAAAAATCTCGATCAGCAGCATACAATTCTTTAATATGCTTAAAACCAAGCAATCTAGAACTAAGAGTAGAGATAAGAGCATACCTTCTAGAAAGTGTGTCAGCAACAATATTCTCTTTACCTTGCTTGTAGTGGATAACATAGGGAAATGTTTCGATGAACTCCACCCAATGAGCATGCCTTTTATTTAGCTTATGTTGTCCCTTTAAGTACTTCAAGGATTCATGATCAATGTGGATCACAAACTCTTTTGGCCAAAGACAGTGTTGCCAAGTCTCCAGCGCTCGAACTAATGCATATAACTCCTTGTCATAAGTAAGGTAGTTCAAGGTTGCCCCATGATGGACGATCTGATTGCTCTAACAAGTTTAACCCTCTACTCAATTCTAGCTTACGATCAGTTTTCAAGCAAGTGCACCTATCGACTAGCAGTATAGCATAGGAGTACAGGTATCGATCCCACGAAGACTTATAAGTACTAGTACTAACGATTCTCCTACTATTTAACTTCTCACTATTGATGATCTCAACTATCCTAATTATTGCTTAAATCTGAAAGACACAAATAAAATGAACAAAGTAAATGTATTCGAACACTCCCTTAATTAATTCAATGATTTAAACATACCCTGCCCAAGATCCACCTCTAATTCTCATGCAGTTTTTATTCAATTCCAAACTATCCAATGATTAATACCCAATCTCTGATCTACGGAGTTTCTTACACTAGATTAGAGTCTTTCTCAAGATCAATAATCTCTACTCCTAATTAAGCCAATTAAGATCTCTCTTCAATTAACATAATCAAGATTGCAATAAAATCCTAGGACTCTCAATTGAACCAGACCAAAATGACCTTGTTCAATACAGAAAACCTCCTATAACCTATCTCTAGGATTACAAGGGGCCTTTTTATTCATGCCAGATCCACTCTATTAAACGATTTATCAATCTTAATAACAGAGATTTAATCCCATCCTAATACTGCGCACATATCAAGATGAACAAACTATAATTGCAACATGAATAAACTCAAAGAGTAGAATTAATTATTGAACATCAATAATTCCGTCACATGACAATCAAGGGTTTCTCAAGGGAACAGGGATGAAACAATTAGCCACTCATGAATCTAATACGAAGAGCAAAACATAAAATAATTGAGTCCATAAAGAAAATTCAAACACGAAATATCTTGGCTTCAAATCCGAAACTATTCTGGTAACAACTTCTCTTCTCTAGGGTTTCTCTTGTGCCGCCTCCCCCCCTCTCTCCTTAGGGTTATTCTATTTATACTTCTTAAGGCATGGCCGAGCGTCTTCAGCTGGAAAGATACGATTGTATCTTTCCTTTTCCAAGTGAATCTCGTCAAGTGAATTACAGTCGCCTGGCACGCCTAACAGCATGGCCAGATTTCAAACCGTGTCTCCCTCTGGTCGAAAATATGTAACTCCTCAATCTTGCTCAGTGTTTAGCACGGCTAGGAACACAGCTAGGAACACGGCTAGAAGCACGGCTAGATTATAACCCGTGCCAAGTTCTAGAGCTTTCCACGTCTTCACAGCGTATGCCACGGCTTCAAGCACACCCATATCACAAGCCGTGCTTCCTTTCCAAGTGACGCTTTTATCTTCAAATGTGCCCATGGTTTATGACACGACTGTGGCTTTCCTTGTGTTGTCAATGAGTAACTTTAACTTAATCTTTTAAGCTTCAATTATGCTCCTTTTGTGATCTTTCTCCTTCTCTTTGGTATTATACCCTGAAACATATATATTTATCTGTTAAGTACCGAATCCGCATTGATTTTATTCAAAAGACTATACAAATTCATCATTAATACCCATGATTTATAAGGGTTAATTTACTCATATCAAATTTCCCCACACTCAAGGTTTTGCTTGTCCTCAAGCAAACACGGATTAAGAAAACCCAAAGGACCAATTCTCATAAGTTCTCGCAATCAAGAAGATATTTCAGCATCATCAATTTCATGCTACACCTTAATCATTGATAATCTTTACTCAATCTTTAGTTGTATACAAAATACAAATACTAAAATTCCCAAAGCTAATCCAAGTAAATTAACTGTTACCCTTATCATTTAAACTAAAGTTCCCAAAGTCGAAATTGCTGCAAGATCAAGATAGTAAAATAAAAATATACAATCCTTTTAACCATGGTTGTAAGCAACAAACAGGGACTAAAGGCATTTGTATCCACTTGTCCCCTAGCTCTTCCTTTTCTGTTTCATCCAATTCTTAAGTTAATTTTGGGAGTTTTACCATTAAAGCACTTAACTAAGTTAACCGACCCATGTAACAAACTTTGATCGTACTCCCCAGTTCATCACTCGAGTTAACAAACGTTATTCCCTTAGCGTAGAAGGCGTCCCTCGGATTTACTTGTTCGAGTCTAATTAACTCATTTACTTAATTAATTAATTAATTAAGATGGTTTCCTTGGTCAGTAAGTCCCAGACCAGGCGATCTTAGGCTACTAGGTTTAAAAATACCCCTTCGAACCTCTACCATCTCAATCAATCCCTATTATTCATATAAGCTCTTTTAAGTTCAGTTTTCTCGAACTTTTCTCACGACCCTTGTAGCGAGCTTTTTAGCCATTGATCCAAGTTCGTCACCCGAGTCAATATATGTTATTCTTTAAAACAGGCATCTCTCAGGCTTAATTACTCGAGTCTATGAGGCCCACTTCTGAACTATTTACATATTAATATATTCTTCCATTACTCCTATTTTTTTTCGAAAAGGAATCACAAGTTACAAGTATCATTTACTCCTTCACTCCAAGGGTTTTATAGCTTACCTAC
>JBBMOL010000088.1:2126406-2366779 GCA_037954665.1 Laguncularia racemosa
TTTTGATACGGGAGTTGATGAGGATTTGTTAGGAATTCTTAATTAGATTGATTGTCAATACTGGAGTTGCGATAATTGGTTTAATTAGAGTCTATGGAGGGCGCAATGCAATGTTTCTTGTTAATTAATCACTAATGGATTAGGGTTAATTGATTTAGGGCATTAGTTGTTTGTAGCATCGGGAGGTGTATGAACATAATTTTGATTCCTTGGTTAATTGGAGACGCGGAAGCCGACTAATTAATTTGAGGTCAACATCCCTAAAAAGGATTTTCTAAACTCACTTGAATAAACTTATAACCACAAGTTGATATAACATGGTAGCAATTTGATTAACATATCTAGGGTGAATTCTAATTTCCCTTGTTCATAATTGATAGATTCTTTATAAAATTTTCCTTGTTGCTTTAAGTTAAATTTTTAGATTAGACATTTCAAAACCCCTTTTTAATCACCTAGATATTGGTAAGAATTGCAATAGATCTAGTACTCTATTGGTTCCTCGAGGGATCGACAACCTTACTTTTCACCACTTTATTACTTGATACGACCAGTGCACTTGCTGCAATTTACGCTCCCAATTTATATATACGTTATGAGCGTATCAGAGCACTTCGGTAAGTTTCTAAACTTGTTTAAACAATTACATATCAACATACCGTTTGTGGAAGCTCTTGCGCAGATGCCTAGGTACGCGAAATTCCTAAAGGATTTGCTCTCGAATAAGAAACGGTTGGAAGATATCTCTACTATAGTTGTTAGAGCTGAGTGTTCGGCGATTTTGCAAAACAAGTTGCCCAAGAAGCTCAAGGATCCGGGTAGTTTCACTATTCCATGCTTAATAGGTAAACTACCGATAGAGAGAGCTTTAGCGGATCTCGGGGCGAGCATAAACCTGATGCCATACTCATTGTTAAAGCAACTGAACTTAGGAGAGCCAAAGCAAACGAGGATGAGTCTGCAACTGGAAGATCGCTCGATCAAAGTCCCTAGAGGAATCATTGAGGACGTCCTGGTTAAGGTAGAAAACTTTATCTTCCCTGTTGATTTTGTACTCCTTGATATGGATGCAGATGTGGAGGTCCCGCTGATCTTAGGACGACCATTTTTGGCCACTGCAAGAGCTGTGATTGATGTGGCGGATGGAAGATTAGTTTTGAGAATGGGGGAGGATGAACTAGTGGTGAGAATCCCAACAGCACTGAAACAAACTTTGAACGCCGACGATACATGTTATGCTATAGATTGTGTTGACAGGTCGGTAATGAGTGTTATGCAAGAGTTGATGTGTAGAGATCCTCTTGAATTGAGTTTGATAGCGGATGATGATGAAGTGAGTGAAAATGTGGGGATTCAAAATGTGAAAGCTCATCTAAGAGCTTGTGAGGAAGTAGTTTGTAGAAAGGGGTTTGAGAAGATTGGGGTTAGTGAGGAAGAAAGATTGAAACCATCGGTTGAGGAACCCCCAGAACTTGAGTTGAAGCAATTCCCTGAGTACCTTGAATATGCCTTTTTGGAGGCCGATTCTAAACTCCCTATCATTATTTCAGCTAGTCTGACAAGGGAGCAAAGGGATAGCTTACTAAGGGTCTTGAAGGAGCACACGAGTGCTCTTGCTCGGAAGATATCTGATACAAAGGGTATTAGTCCTTCGTTTTGCACCCATAAGATCCTGTTGGAGGAGGATTTCAAACCTATGGTGCAACCTCAAAGAAGGTTAAACCCTAACAAGAAAGAGGGCTAAGAGGAGTTTAGACTCCACCCTCTGGTGACTTAATCACAAGGAGCTTCATTTCGTCGAGCAAACGACGTTAAACAAAAGCGCTTGATGGGAGGCAACCCATGCAATTAGGTAAGTTTCATTTTTGTTTTGAGTTATCACCATATTTGTTTTTCTTTTTCCAAAGTTTTGCAGAGGAGTATTTATGAAGAAGCTTTTTGAGGAGATGGACTTCAAGAAATAATCAAGAGAAGGAAAATTTTAACCTTCAAGAGACACACGGATGAAATACACGGGCGTGTATCGCGCCCGTGTAGAGAGAACGGTGACCCACAGAGTAATACACGGTCAAAACACATGCCCGTGTGTCCTGACCGTGTATACAAGGAAATTTTGAACAAGGTAGACACGGTTAAGGGAAACGGCCGATTATCAAATCCATGTATGGGGAGCGAGCCACAGAGGAATACACAGTCAGGACACACGGGCGTGTGTCAGACCGTGTATGAGAGGTAAGTTTTCTAACTAGAAGTTAGAGGGGTACACGGTTGTATAACACGGCCGTGTGTTATACCCGTGCTTTCGCAGCTTAGGCCTATATACGGGCGCATTACACGCCCGTATATGGGGACCGTGTGTGTTCGGGTATTTATACCCTTTTTGATAACCGTACCCCTCATTTTCAGTACACTCTCATCTACATATCTT
The DNA here is from genome assembly GCA_037954665.1 of Laguncularia racemosa. Lineage (NCBI taxonomy): Eukaryota > Viridiplantae > Streptophyta > Magnoliopsida > Myrtales > Combretaceae > Laguncularia > Laguncularia racemosa. The sequence continues at coordinate 2,128,835 of JBBMOL010000088.1, forward strand.
TTCTCTCTATACATCATTCACTTTCCATTCCCTTGTTGGTTTCCCTCTCCCATTGCTTTGACAAGGTAAGATCTTTCTCATTCTTTTTCCTTTCTCTTGCTTCCCTCTCTATTTTCTCACTCAATGTCAGATTTCCATGTGAATGTGGCATGTTATGACATGTGGAGGATAATGAAACCTTAGGGCTTTTGTTTATCTGAGTATGGATGATGTTTTTCATGCGATTTGTGAAGTTTTTCCATTCTTCGTTGCTCGATCGCTGTTTGGATTAGAAAATCTAGGGTTTCGAACCGTTCATGCGTGATCCTTTGTGATTGGAACATATTTTGGATTGCATGCTAAAGGGATTTCTGCTTTAAGCACCATTAGTGCATGTGATTGATGATTCTCTCATAATTTCTTGCAATACACGGCCGTTTATGAGTTGTTTTTCAAATTTTGGCGGGGATTTTCTTATATACACGGCTACAATACACTCCCGTGCCCAAGAACCGTGTATGATACTGTAAACCTTAATTTTGATGATTTTGCGTGCTTCCGTGATGCTAATGGTGGAGTTCCTTGTTTGCGATGTGGTTATTTGATGTATTACCTACGGGCTTTGTTTGTTTTAGACTCTTTTATTCTTGGTATGATCAAGTTCTGCTTATTTCCCTTTTCAGATGCCACGCGTCAAGACTGTTGCTCAAAAGAAGAAAAGAAGCCGATCCGAAACGGGTAGTTCAAGCCAATCTGAAGCTCTTCGATACCCTGTAAATATTCGAGAGAAGGATAAAGAACTCTTTACCTTATATAAGTTGAAAAAGGTCATCAAACCGAATGTGGTGTTGGACTGGGACGTTTTGAGAAGATTTGGGTTGGTCCAACAATTTGAGAGGCTCTTAGCTGACCGAGCCTGGTTTCACCTGTTCATGATCGAAGAAGACTTATACGAGGAGTTAATTTTTACTTTCTTAGCCACCTTCAAGATCTCAGGAACAATGAATGTTGGTGTAAGAAACGAAGTTGAGTTTCTGGCCCAAGGTGAGTACCATAAGATGTCCATGACTGAGTTCATAGAGGCTATGGGCATCTATGATGAGGGTTTTCTTCAAACCCCTGAGTTTCGCGCCCTTCCAGTTTCGTGGGGCCTAGCGAACTCTATCTCTTTATGGACTCGGTATGGTATTGGTGCCTACAGTGCCTCTCACACCAAGGCCTCTCAATTGAGAGATAGAGTACATCATATCCTACATTACATTATGGCTCGCTCTACCACTGGTAGGATCGATTCAGAGGGCGTTGTTAACGCTAGAGACTTATTTCAGTTGTGGGCCATGCATACTGGAACCCGCGTCAATGTGGGTGTTTTTGCCGCTTTTTGTCTTCAGCGCCAGGCAGAGAAAAGACCGAAAGGGGTTTTCCTAGGTGCTCTAATTATTAGAATTTTGAAAAATCTGGGTCTATTCCCACATCGAGCACCTAGTGATTTCATTGGGCGATCTCTGAAGCTTAAGGCCAGGATATTAAGCGATTGGAATTTCCAACCAATTGACGATGGCGCTGAAGAGGAGATAGGGGAAGAGGAAGAAGAGGAACCACAACTGCAGGCTGAACCTTCCGTCCATGTGCAGATGCTAGAGCTGGTTTCTCAGCTATCGCGTGATGTGGGAGAAATAAAGAAAAGCCAGAAGATGATGAAGCAGAAGATCACTAAGATGGAAAAACGGCAGAAGGGACTGAAGAAGTTTTTAATCGATTGCTTCACCAAGCTTGGTGAGAAGTTAGACATTCAGTTCTCTTCCTGTGCCAGCTCAAGCGAAGAGGACGTGATCCCTCCCGAATCGATCAGCCGACAGAGGCATACTGAGGGAGGATCGTCTTCTGCTCCACTTGCTCCATCAGAGGAAAGCCCCCACAGACCAGGTAAGGAGCGAATGGTTGCTGAGGAAAGCTCCGACGATGAAGATTATGTGTTTGAGAAGGATGATGACTGATTTTTCCTAACTATTTGCTAACTTATCTGTCTAACCCTGAATTATTTTTGTTGACTATTCGCTGTGACTTTGACTATCCGTGATAAACATGGATGATATTGACTTGTGCTTATTTGTTTTGATGATAATCATTTCTTTTAGTTTCTCTTTTAGTGTGTTTTGTTTTTAGGATTTTATCTATACCCATTTAGACTTTCGATGGTGCTAATTGGATGTTGAAAGCTGATGATCTCAGAAGGATGATTCGAGGATTTTGCACTTTAATGGAGTTTCCCCTATGAATGACTTGCCACTTATAGATTTCAGGGGAGTTTCACTTTTCTTTCTCCTTTTATTTTCCTTGTTTCTATTTTCTTTCCTTAGTGTACTTTGTGGGCAGACATTGGGGACAATGTATGATTTTAAGTGTAGGAAAGGGAATAGAAAGAACAGAAAGATATCACAAGAGCAATAAACTTATGGACTTTTAAATGCTCAATTTCCCTTGTTTAAGTAACATTTGGAAGCTTAATGATGATGAGAAATAGTTGCTCAGGAAACATAAAATTCCACTTGTATAGGTAGCTATTTCATGGAAAATTTTTCGAATTTTGCATTATTCTCTTATTTTGTATTCTCTTTACCCTTTTTAGAGTTATAGTATGGTATCCATGTGAGGGAGACTTACTTGTTATTTAGGCTTTCATTTCAGATTTAGGATTTGATTTTGCGATCTTGAATGAAGGAACAAGTGATACTTATAGCTTGGTGACTTTCCCTTACAAAAATAATGGAATAGAACACAAATTGGGAGTAATTTGATGATAAAAAAAAATGATGAACAATAACAAATAGTACAGAAGTGGATCTCATTGACTCGAGTAATTAAGTCCGAGGGGTGCCCTTTTTGGGGAATAACATCTATTGACTTGGGTGATGAACTCGGGATCATTGGCTAAAAGCTCGCTACAAGGGTTATGAGTAAAATCTGAGAAAACTGAACTAAATGAGGCCTTAAATTAGAATATTTGGATTCGAGTGGTAGAGGTTCGAAGGGGTATCTTAAAACCTAGTAGCCTAAGATCGTTTGGTCTGGGACTTACTGGCCAAGGAAACCGCTTTTATTCACTAAAAGAAAGGGGATTGATTAGTTAATTCAACCCGAACAAGTAAATCCGAGGGACGCCCTCTATGCTTGAGGGGATAACGTCTATTAACTTAGGTGACGAGCCCGGGATTATCGATTAAAAGTTCGTTACATGGGTTAATTGACTAAGAAAAGGTATTAAAAGGTTGAACTCCCAATCCAAAAAGGGGAAAAAGATCCAGGAAATAAGTGGATGTATATGCCTGAGTTCTATAATTGTAAGTCTGATCTTAACTTTGAGATTTTTGGTTAATTGATAAAGGGTAAAAGTTTTACTTACTTGGATTAATACTGGAAATCTACTATTGGTATTTTGAATACAAGTGCTTAATAAGATTGAGTGATAAGAAAGGCAAATTGTGGAAAATGGTGGCTATCCTGGTATAAAGTGGGGTTAATGATTGAATTTCTTCTTGAGTTTTAAGAATTCTGAGAATTGAGACTTCCATATGTGTAATTTGCTTGAGGACAAGCAAATGCTTAAGTGTGAGGAAATTTGATAAATCTATTTTTACTCTTATAATTGGAGATGATTAAGTCAATTTTTGAGATAATTGGGAGTGAAAATATAAGATTATGATGCTTAATTGATTTATATTTCATGTTCAGGTGTGGAAAAGAAGGATTTCATGAAAAGTATTTAAATTCAAGACGAATTGGAGATAAAAGCAAGTAAAAAGGGAATGCTTTGAAGTTAAAGGAAGTCACACGGTTTTACAAACGGCCGTGTGAAGGAATCAGGAGACTACACGGTTCGGATACACGCTCGTGTAGCCAACTGTGTATCAGCGTGGAAGAAGAGTTTTCAGGACAGACCAGTACACGGTTGGAATACACATTCGTGTAATCAACCGTGTATGAAGAATAAAGAAGATAGAGATATACACGGCTATTACAAATGGCCGTGTGGGATATACACGCCTAGAGTTCACTGACTCGGAGAGATACACGGTTTATCTACACGCCCGTGTAGTATGACCGTGTGTCTATCGAAGGAAAGATATCTTTAAATCTTTCGTCCATATTTGAAGGATATCTTCTACACGGCAGAGAGGAAGCTACCCTAGGTATAAATAGTCGTCTTTGAAGAGAGAGAAAAGAGAGAAGGCAGAAAACACATCCTGGAATTTTGGGAGAACAACAACAGTCAAAGGAATTTTTGAGCTTTAATTCTAGAAGTGTTTTTCACACATGGATTTGATTATTTCGTTTTGTTATTCCTTGAGAACCATGTGTAGCTAATTATTTCGTACCCGAATCTTACGAAAGTCTGATTACTATGTAACATTGGGTTTATTGCAAAATTAATGACGATTGAGCATCTCTGATTTCATCCATGTTGTTTATTATATATTGTTGATTTGATATTTGGCCAGCATTAGATTACATTGATTTCTGATAAGTTGATTGGGAAATCTCTTATTTGAATAGATCATACATCGGATGAAAAGGCTTGTATGCAATCTAGGGATAGAAAGCATAAGTTTTCCGTATTAGATTGGATATAATGATTTAATCTAATTGAGGGATCTTTGTTAATACAGTTAGAATTAGGAGTTAGTGATTTTGGAAGAAACATTAACTTAGTGTTAGATGCCCCGCGGATCAGAGATAATCAGTACTCATTAATTAGTTTTCTAAGGATTGAAGTTGCATAGTAATTAGATGAGTAGTAAGAGTGGGGTATGCGTTGGAACATTGAATTTGATAATTTAACTCATTGTTTGATATCCATTGATTTCATTTCTATTAGATAATTTAGTTTAATTTAGGTAATTTGGTTAAATCAATTCACCTCGAAATTGTGCGGTTAGATAGTCGGTTTGAGGTTAGTATTAGTACTTGTAGATCCCTGAGGGAACGATATCCGTGCTTAAACTCTATACTACTGTAATCGATAGGTGCACTTGCCTAATTGATCGCAAGGAAGAGTCGGAGTAAAAAGGATTTTAATTTGTATGATTGCGATTTCAATCAGGAATAGGCCTAGTATATATATACATATTTTTTAGCCTATTTAAATATCGTACAGTTATATATAAACTTTGCGAATGATCTCAAAAAGGAAGCTCGGAATCACTAGAGCCTGAGGCAAACATGTAGTTCATGATTTCCCAACCCAAACAATAGGGCAATAAATCTATGTTGTGTGTGATATTTAGGAGACTGTATATATTGTTGTATTCATGTGATTGATCATACATTGCATATGTTTGTCTAAATAACTTGCTTGTTATTGCATGCTAATTAAATAGAAGGGTCTATCTCACTAAGCTATCATAGCTTACACCCCTATGGAATTTCCTTGTTGCAGGAGCTAATATGGTTTGAGCCTTGCAAACATATGACAAAGGTTAGTGCGGGGCATAAAGGAAAAGTAAAGGATTATAGTGAAATGGAGATCATCGTTATATTTATTTCATATGAACTTAATTTCATATTTTAGTTGTATTAAAATTTAGAAGAGACTCATATGGTTTAAGTTATTAACTACTAGACAATATTGCTAGCTAGTGGACATTTGATATTGCTATACTGTTTACTCTAATTAATTATTTGCCTTTATATTTTCTTGAAAATTTTAAACCCTAGTTAGGAATTTGGATATGAATATACCTTATATGATGTAAGGCAAATCCTCGAATAGCAGAGGGGTTATCTTAGGGTTTTTGTGCAATATACAGTGGATTGTTATGTCCTAAGGGGCCTACCGAGGTGTGACAATTCCCTACTGTGCTGGACTCGCTTGCGATCTGACCCATGATCCAACCTAGATCTAACTCGCATGTTTGTAGTTGACCCGTAAAGCTGACCCACATCCGACCCATGCTTAACTCGTATCTAACTCACACCTGGTTGCTATATTCTTATTTTTTTTGTTTTTTGTCTTTCACTTTATTATGGTTATTTATTTAGCTTATAAGTAATACAAAATAAAAACTAAAAAAATATTTAAGATTAATAATACTAACAATTAGTAAAAATGATAATAGGAAGACATAATAACAATAAATAAATATAAAACTTTATTTTAGCAATTTTGCCTCCTAATTTTTTAGTATAATAATCAATATGTTCATGTTTTATTTCAAGATAGGAGTGAGTATCTATCGCATTGTCATGGTGTATACCATCGCTCAATGGTGAATAGTTTTAGTAATGAAATATAAAATTAAAGAAAAGAGATAAAACTTAAAAATAAAAAATATAATATAATATAATAATAATAATAAATAGAATTTTTTTGTATAAATAAGAATTTTAGGAATAAAATAAAAATATAAAGAAATGATAATAATAATAAAAGATAAAAATATATACATAAATATGATAAATAAGGAAAAAAGAGCTTTAAATCTAGTATCATAGGGTTTTGTCACTTAGAGTTTTTTAAAAAATAATAATAATAATAGAAAGGTGCTTTCTTTTTTTTCTTTTTTTCAAACTTAGGTCATCTTAGGATTTTTTTTTAAAAAAATTATCACTTAAAAACTTCTGTTTTTTTTTTTTAAATAATTTGGTTGAATAGCGTAAACCTAACACTTTTTATTAAGTAAAATCGATCAACAAACTAAAATTTTATAAAAGAAAAGTGAATTACAAATGATTTGATCCTAATTAACCTATACGTAAGCACCTTTGAAGCAACCACAATAAAATAAAAACTTTTGGTTTTTTCTTTTAGGAAAATTAGCATAAGTATATAATCTTATAAAAATATAAAATATATAACAGTAAAACATAAGAAATACATGAAAAATATAAGATAAGAATATAAAGGTTTTTTAGTAAAATTCTTGAATATTTTACATGGTAACCATTTATACTTTAATAGGTTAGCTCTCGAACCCATCAATCTCTAATTAATTGTTTTTTTTTTTAATTTGTAGACTAGTAGCTATTTAGGGTTAATCTACCTAATTAACCTTAACTCATTTTTATTTTCCCAATTAGTTTGGTGGTGACTCCTTTTAAAATTAATATTTCTTAATTGAGTTAAGTAATCTATATTAAATAGGTAGGATTTAGTATAGGTTAAAATTAAGGACAATGGGTTAAAACTAGACTCGATAGTAAGGCATGTCATCTACTCATTAAGATCAATCACAAGTGTATTGGGCCCTTGAACTCGTTAACTTTAATCAATTTATAGGTGTGAAGAGAAAGCTCTAATTGAATGAGCTAGAGGAATGATGATTGATGGTGTTTGAGAGCTCAAGAATATACAATGAATGGACCGAGAAATACAATGATCAGATAATAACATTAACTAGGTAGCTCTAAGAGGGTGATTAAGTTCTATAGTATAATTCTTGTCTCATGTTATTTCCTAGTAAGCTTACGTCTAGATGGTCCAAGCCCTTTATTGTCAAGCAAGTTTTACCAATATAGAGCAATTAAGGTTGCACAAAAGAATGACACTTTCAAAGTTAATGGCCAAAGGGTGAAGTGGTGAGTTTGAACGGGGTACATGAGAGGAGTTTAATCTTCACTGAGCTGAGTAGTAAGTGATAGGAATTACATCGAGCTAATGATGCTAAACAAAAGTGCTTCTTGGGAGGTAACCCAAGTTACATTTAATATGTTTGATTTTATTTTCATTAGTAATTACAGTCAATTTTGTTACTTTACACCTGGGTTTTTGTAGTTCAAGTCTTTAGATACTTGGTTTTGGAAAATTTATGAGGTCATATTTAACACTTAATTTTGTTAGGTATCAGTTATGCTTTACAAGGTAACAAGTTGGCACAAAATGTAAATGAGGATGCAATTTATGAGATACGTAGGAGTTAATACACCCATGTTGGCTCTTGTATTAATTAGCATGCTAAGTGATGAAAGTTGAGCTAGGAAATGGATAGCGAATCCTCTTGAAATTCCAGTTAGGCCTATGACACGAATTTGAGCAAAATGGTTTAAGGATGCACTTAACGGATTAATCAAAGAAGTACAAGATGAGGAGCAATACGTCCGTCAAACAAGGAAAGAACAAAAAATAATCCATATCATTAAAGTTCAAGAGCTTTGGAATGAAGATGAATTGAAGACACTTGAAGAAGTTTGAAAGCCACTAGATTGCATGGAAAGGCCGCTAGCCTTTGGGTTGAAAGTCACTAGCCTATATGGCTGGCGTTGAAGGAAAGCCACTGGCTTATATGGCTGGCATTGGAGGAAAGTTAGGCTAGCTTTGTACCATTCAAAGCCACTGGCCTTTAGTGCCGGCTTAGAGGGAAAAATGTTGGTCGGCCTTAGACTATTTTAGGCCGTTAGCTTTTCTTGTTTCCTTAATTGAATTAGGGTTTTGTTATGTCATTTTGTTTGTTTTTTTTACAAGACTATAAATAGTCATCAAACACATATTGTAAATTAATTCTTGAAAGTTAAGCAAATTTCTCTTTGGTTCTTGAAAGAACTTTTGGACTTATCAATTGTTTTGTGGTGTTCATCCTTAACTTATCAATTAGATCTCCATCTTCGATTGTGGCATTTCTATTCATATCAAGGTTCTTACTTCATTATAAGCAATGGGTTACAGTTTCCATCCATTCTTGATCGATTCTAGGTTGTTAGATTCCATTTGGGATTTCAGGTTTTAGCATAGATTGAAGGAGTTAGTATCAATTTGGTATTAGAGCAACTAGGTTGGTTAGATTGCCTATCTTTGCATCAAAGTTGTGTTTTTTAGATTTAGGTTTTAAATTCAAAAAATAAAAGTTTGAATCTTTATGTTATCTCTTGATCTTGTTAGATTCATTATTGCTAATTATTGTATGCAATCATTGATCAATTTATTTAAAGTTCTTGTTTGAATAGTTAAAAAGAAAACGAAAATTATTAGAAGTCCTTAGCAATTCTTTTTTTGTTGAAACTCGAAAATTATCTTTGCGTCTTGTTTGAGTTGCCACGAAACTATCATGACTTGTTGATTATTGATTCCAACAATAAGGTTTTTGGTTGAACTAGTGGGAAAATTTTAATTTGTTGATTGGTTCCAAAAGAACTAGAAAGAGAAATCATGAGTGGTAAAAGGTAAGAGTAGTGAGATCTTTAGAGGGTATAAAAGCCAAATAAATATTGTGAGTAACAAAGTACGGGTGATTTAAGCAATTCATTGATTAAGTAGAAACACATGAGGGAGTGATTTATTGAGGTTCTTTTCTTTTTCTATTCTAATCCATTTATTGTAGCAATATGTCAAATAGAAGTTTTCTAGAAAGTGTGATGGGGGGAATTGACATGAAATTGATCATGGAAGCTCTAACTAGTGAGATGAAGAGGATGTTTAGAGAAGAGATGGAGCAACTCCATAAGCAGATAGAGCAGAATTTTGAGTAGTCACAGAATGTTTCTACAGGACGTAGGAGGGATAGAATGTTAAGAAGGGTAATGTAAGCGGAAGAAGATAAATTAGCTAGGGATGGATTTGATGGTGAGTTTGATCAAGAATCTTTTGGTAGCTGTAGGAGGTATAGAGGTAGATTTAGAGGGAATAGGAATTGGGAAGATAACAATTTAGGGAATATTAAGATGAAGATCCTACCTTTCTAGGGAAGGAATGATCCTGAGGTGTATCTTGAGTAGGAGAAGAAGGTGGAACTGGTTTTTTACTATCATAATTACACTAAAGTCAAGAAGGTGAAGTTAGCTGCCATAGAATTTTTTGACTATGTTATAATTTAGTGGGACCTAGAGATGTGAGAAGAGATGAAGAGGGTGATGAGGAAATGATTTATTCCTACTTATTACTATAGGGATTTATAAAATAAGTTGCAAAATCTTAGGCAAGGAAACAAGAGTGTAGAGGAATATCATAAGGAGATGGAGGTTACGATGATTAGAGCGAATGTTGAGGAGGACCGGGAAGCCACTATGGCTAGGTTCTTGGCAAGCTTGAATCAGGACATTTAAAATGTGACAGAGTTGCAACATTATATAGAGTTGGATGATATGGTTCACATGGCGATTAAGGTGGAGAGGCAACTCAAGTGGAAGGGTAGTAGCACCACATATGCAACACCGAGTTCCTCCAATTGGAGAACTAATACATGGAAGAAAGAGGAGAAGCAGTCTCACTCTAAACCAATGCTAAAACAAAAATCAAAATTGGCATCTCATGGGAATAAAGGTGAACTCCCTCCTTTTCTTAATAGGAATCATGATATTAAGTGTTTTAAATGTTAGGGCTGAAGTCACATAGTGAGTCAATGTCCAAACAAAAGAATCATGGTGATGCGGGATGATGGAGAGATTGAGATGGAAAATGAACCGAATCATGATTACATGCCATCATTAGAGGATGATGATGATGGGGAAGAGTATGCTGTTCAGGGGGAGTTGTTGGTAGCTAGGAGGGCTTTGATCATGCAAACAAAATGAGTGGAAAATGTGTAATGAGAGAACATATTTCACACTAGGTGCCATGATATGATTCCAAGAGCTAAGATACGAGTACTAAAGAAATCAAAGTCAATCCGAGCTATAGGTGGCATACGGGGTCCAAAAAGGGGGGACATAAGTGTCGGGAGGACCCAAGGTGAAGTTTGGCTAGCCTTAAGCCGGCCTTGAATAAAGGCCAGCCGCCGCCGGCCTTGGTGTTGGCTTATATGTAGGCCGCCGACCTTGAATGGCCTCGCATAATTTTATTAATATGTTCTTAGGTTACTTTTAGGCATGATATAGTCGTCTTTAGGTTTTTTTCGAGGAGAATGTTATTTTGTTGAAAAGATAAACACTTTGAGTGTGTGTGAATCCTCTTGGAGAGTTCTTGAATATTGAGAATTTGATTTCCCTTTATTCTAATTGTTCTTATCAGATTCTTGGTCCCTATAGAATTTGTGGCTAACATCGTTATTGAATTTTTGGAATTCTTTAGCCTTAGTGATTGATTTATAGAACGTGGTCTCTATCGTTCTATGATTTGATTGCGAATCAGTTTAATTTTATCAATCTTGGCATCTATAGATTGGTAATTTTATCCATAACCTCTTTTTATTCGATAGTACCAAATACAGAAAACCCTAAAAATATTAAGGATTCTATTGTCATTTGAAGATTGAATTGTGTGAAACAATCGTATCATTTGATTGTTATTGAAGAATATCGTATCATTTGGTATCAGAGCATACCAAATTCATATCATTTGGTATCAGAGCGCGGGTTAAATTAGAGCGAAGGTTAGTGGATTTGTGAATCGACGCGGGTTAAATTGGTAAGGCTGTTGAATCTCAATTCAATTGTAGTTTTAATTCAATACTGCCGTTGGTTGGAAAATTTGGGAATTTATTTTGATAAGTATTGCTGTGAATTCAATTGTTGGGTGTTGAATTACTGTGAATTGGTGTTTTAGGCAGTTGTTGAGAATTGGGATTTTTGGTGAATTTCTATTGCTGAATTTTGAGTGGAAGAGATGTCGTCGCATGGAAGTGTTAATCTCACTAATAACAACAACAATGGGAATAATGTTGATAATGGGGGTGAGGTTGTGACTAGGGCAAAGTTCAATCAAATCCAAGAAAATATTAGATTGATTATGGAGAGATTGGAGGTTAAGGATAGAAGAAGCCATAATGGTGCAGGAATTAAGAGGAGACATTCTAGTGATGAATCTGATGCCCTAGTGAAAGGAGTAGGAGAGGAAACAATGATGATAGGCATAAGGGGATTGAAAACATAAAGCTAAAAATTCCACCTTTCATTGGTAGTAGTAAACTAGAGGAATTCCTAGACTGGGTGCCACAAGTTGAGAAGGTGTTTGACTGCTATGAGTGGGATGAGCGCATGAAGGTGAAGATGGCATCTCTAGCATTCTCTGAATATGATAGTTTGTGGTGGGATAAACTACAAACTGAGAGGCGTAGGGTGGATGAGGAGAAAGTGCGTTCATGGGATTTGATGAAAAGATTGATGAGACGCAGATTTGTGCCAGATTACTATAAACAAAAGATGTTGATGGAGTTGCAATCCTTGAGGCAAGGTAAGAAAAGCATAGAAGAGTATGTAAAGGAGTTTCAGACACTAATGGCAATGTGTGATATTAAGGAATCATCAGATGAATCCATAGCGCATTTCATCAATGGGTTGAAGATGGACATTGCTAATGTGGTGGAACTCCAACATTATCAGACTCTAGAGGATGTGATTAAACTAGCCAGTCGGGTTGAGTGGCATTAGCGCAGGCGGGATTAGAAATCATATCTCCACCATAAGTCAGATGATGGTGAGAGGGAGAAGGAAAGGAAGGAAAAAGGAAAGGCAGTCACTAGTGAGGCTGTTGACCAAACATTGCAAAAGAAGAGCAAGGATATAAAATTTTTTAAGTGTTTAGGACTTGGGCATATTGCTTCTCAATGTCCTAATAAAAGGGTTATGGTCATAAAGGGTGACAAAGTCGAGAGTTAAGAAGAAGAACAGAAGGGTACTGAGGCAGAAGAGGAAGATGAAGACATTATAGCATATCCAGTATAGGGAGACTTGTTAATGGTTAAGCAGGATGAAGCTGTTCCTAATCAGAGGGCCAATTTATTTCATATTCAAGGCATGGTGCAAGGGAAGACTTGTTTGATTGTTGTTGACATAGGCAGTTGCACCAATGTTGCTTCAGCAAGCTAGGTTACTAAGTTGGGTTTACAGGTGGAGCAGCATCCAAGACCTTATGCACTTCATTGGTTGAGTCCACAAGGAGCTATTCATGTACACAAACAGGTTCGTGTTCCACTAATTATTGGTGATTATACTGACGAGATTATTTGTGATGTAGTTCCCATGGAAGCTACACACTTGATTCTTGGAAGACCTTAGCAGTATGATCTCAAAGCTAAGTATGATGGATACACTAATGAGTATACCATTCAGCAACAGGACAAGGTATACAAGCTTCTTCCTATGAGTCCAATTGAGGTACAACAAACAAGGTTGATTTGCCTTAAGAAGCCCAAGGGAAAGAGGAGTCTGTTTATGTGATCTAGCAGGATGGACAATAAAAATTCGAGGTCGAATCTTTTTCAACATGGAGGGAATGATACGATTCCAAGAGCTAAGATACTAGCACCAAAGAAATCAAAGTCAATTAGAGCTATAGGTGGCAGTACGGGGTCCAAAAAAGGAGGACATAAGCGTCGGGAGGATCCAAGGTGAAGTTCGACCAGCTTTAAGCCGGCCTTGAATAAAGGCCGGCCGAATTAACTTCACGGCCGCTGGCCTTGGTGCCTGCTTATATGTAGGCCGCCGGCCTTGAATGGCCTCGCACAATTTTATTAATATGTCCTTAAGTTACTTTTAGGCATGATATAAATAGTCGTCTTTAGGTTTTTTTCGTAGAGAATGTTATTTTGTTGAAAAGATAAAAACTTTGAGTGTGTGAATCCTCTTTGAGAGTTCTTGAATATTGAGAATTTGATTTCCCTTTATTCTAATTGTTCTTATCAGATTCTTGGTCCCTATAGAATTTGTGGTGAATATCGTTATTGAATTCTTGGAATTCTTTAACCTTAGTGATTGATTTATAGAATGTGGTCTCTATCGTTCTATGATTTGATTGCGAATCAGTTTAATTTTATCAATCTTGGCATCTATAGATTGGTAATTTTATTCATATCCTCTTTTTATTCGATAGTACCAAATATAGAAAACCCTAAAAATATTAAGGATTCTATTATCATTTGAAGATTGAATTATGTGAAACAATCGTATCATTTGATTGTTATTGAGGAATATCGTATCATTTGGTATCAGAGCATACCAAATTCGTATCACGCCATGTTAAGGACAAGGTATGTTGTGTGATTATTAATGGTGGAAGTTGTACCAATGTTGCTAGCACGACCATGGTGGAGAAATTGGGGCTTCCTACAAGTAAGCATCTTCGCCCTTATAAATTGCAATGGCTGTGTCGAGCCTAATTTTGGATTTTTCCTTAATTAACCCATATTAAGTCCAACTCACTTAATACAAGTTACTCAACAATAAAATTAAGGAAAAACTATATTTTTTATTATCTTAAGAAAATTGGAGTCGCCACCAACTTAAGTTGGAAAATAAGATAAGTTAAGGTTAATGAGGTGGATTAACCTTAACTAGCTATCGGATTATGAATTTAAAAAAAAAAAACAATTTTGAAAAAATATTAACCAAAGAATTTGGATTCGAGGACTATCCTATTAAAACCTAAATGGTTATCACTTATTATCTTCTTCAAGAAACTAAATTAAAAGCTTTTTGTAAATTCCCTTTGCCATTATATGTGTAAGACATAATGCTTCCATATAAAGTATAAAATAGCATGAAAAAAAATTTAATCAATTTTTTTATTATACATTTTCTATTATTATTTTAAAATACAATAAAAGAGAATAAAAACCTTTGCATTTGTACTTGAATTAAAATTGAATTAAAGATAAGATAACATATTTTTATGTTTTATTTTATATATTGAAATTTTAAAAGGATAAAAATATATATATATTTTTAAATTTATATGGTAAATTGAAATTGGAAAAGAATTTTTTTATTATTTTATATGTGGTTACCCAATAGGTGTATACGTACCCGCTAGTCAGATCAAACCGATGTAGTTTTGTTTCTCATAAAACTTTAATGGATTGATTAATTTTAATTATGAAAAGTCAGGTTTACGTTTATTATTATTTAAATTTTTTAAAGAAAAATTCTAAACCTAAACTTTATTTCTCAATTTTGAAAAATAGAACTAAAACTCTCTAGTTTTGAAAACATCAATTAAAATTTTATTTAATAAAAATTATTTTTCTAAGTGATAAAACATTATATACATATATGTTTTTTTCTTTAAGAAAAACTCACACCTTAAATTAAGAAAAATTTAAAAGAAACACAGAGAAATCTTAAACCTAATTTTATCAATAATAAAAGAAAACAAATTCCTAAAGCATATATCTTTTACCATTTGTGTTATTTTTTATTATTTTTATTTATTTATTTCTTTATTTACTAATATTATTATCAATTAAAAATAATAATAATAATGATGAAAAAAACTAACCTAGATGCTGGTCGGGTCGAATCGATCGGGTCAGTCGGGTCACGACACGACAATTGGAACTCCTCAATGGCAATGTTCGATGGCTATTAACAGTGATTGATGGGTAGTCTCCT
This sequence comes from Laguncularia racemosa, assembly GCA_037954665.1. NCBI lineage: Eukaryota > Viridiplantae > Streptophyta > Magnoliopsida > Myrtales > Combretaceae > Laguncularia > Laguncularia racemosa. The sequence goes on from JBBMOL010000088.1 coordinate 2,144,066, forward strand.
AGGTTTTCAAGTATGAGGAATTGATTGGTGATGTTGGGTTTTGTCAAAAACCATCCTAAACGACGGTTTGGACGGCTACAATGGTGGAGATCTAGAAAGAGAGAGAGAGCTTCAGTAGACTTTTTTTTCTATGTTTGCCTTCCACTTTTATTTCTTTTGATTTCTTCCTAAAGTCGAGTCCTATTTATAGACTCGCAAAATCCCATTCAATAAGCATAAATCGAGCTCACGGCTGAAACTCATCCTTATCCCTTTTTTAAACTTTAAATTGATTCGTGTAGATTTTTTTGTTTTGTGATTTATCTTTTTTTTTTTTGTCTTGTTACCAATCGATAATGATAAAGAAAGTTTGTTTGATTAGGTTTGATTCGTATTTATCGATGAGCCCCTTTTTTTTATTTTCTTCCCTCGTTTTCGGCGTTGCTGCTACTGTCTAGAGGAAGAAGAACATGTGACTTGACATGCTCGCTCTGGCCAATCGCATGCTGCTACGTGGCAGCTTGGAGGAAAAAATAAAAATGGCATAGAGTGCCTTCCTGTTGGTTCAAACCCAAGACCAGCAATTCCCACAGCGCACACAGGCAGCACACAGATTAACTAAACTAGCCCATTTCTCGTTTATTTATTGCATGCATATTATATATTAACTTATCAGTTTTGCTAATTTTTTGTTATTTTGAAATTAATAAATTTAATTTAGAAATCTAAATGTCTTTTATTATTATTATTATTATTATTATTATTATTATCCTTATTGTTATTATTTTCCATTATTTGTTTATTATTTTTATTTATTTTATTTTTTCTCTTTTATATCTGTATATATATGAAAAATAGTAATAAAAAAATAAAAATAAGGTGTTTATAGTTGCCTCTCTTTATAGTAAAGTTTGGAAAAAGTTGGCTACAAAGACCACAAAAACACCATTTTTGTTTAGGTCATACAAACCATATTTAGTTGACCATCTAGATCTAAATCTATTGGGGGAATAGATTGAGTAAGGAAAGCGCTCTATGATCTAGTAATCCTATGTCGTAAAAGGAAGATATTTGTCCTATATAGAAAGCCGATCTAGAAAAGCGCTCTCATAAGCTGACTAATCTATGGTAGGAAGTGTCTTACTAGACTAGTGACCTTAAAAGAGGAAATTATCTACAAAAGTGGTTTTATAAGCTGACTAATCGATGATAGGAAGCTTCTTACTAGACTAGCGGCCTTAAAAGAGGAAATTATCTAGAAAAGTGCTTTTATAAACTGACTAATCGATGATAGGCAGTATCTCATTAGACTCGTAACCCTGAGAGAAAATATCTAGGAAAGTGCCTTATTGTCAGCTAACTAACCGATAGTGGGAAATATCCCTTTAGACAATATGTCATGAGGCGTCTCAGTAGACTAACAACCCTAAGAAGGAATTGTAAAAGTGCTCCTATGATCTAACCAATTGATAATAGGAAGCATCTTACAAGATTAGCAACCTTAAAGAAAAGATTGTTTAGGAAAGTACTCTTATGAGTTGGCTAATTGATAACAGGACGTATATTACAAGACTAGCAACCTTAAAAAGAAATCATCTAGAAACGCTCTCTTATGAGTTGACTAATCAATGATGAGAAGCGTCTCACTAGACTAGCAACCTTTAAAGAAAAGTTTATTTAGGAAAGTGCCCCATTATTAGCTAACTAACTAATAGTGGGAAGCGACTTGTAAATCTTGCAACCCTGAGAGAGAAAGTTTAGGGAAGTGCACTATTGTGGGCTATCTAACAGTGGGAAGCATTTTTTAGACTTGCAACCCTAAGAGAGAATATCTAGGAAGGTGCCCTATTGTGGGCTAACTAACTGATAGTAGGAATGAATTCCTAAGTGAGAATCTTATTTTTGATAACGGTCAAGAGTTTTTAAATTTAGAATGACTTAAGACTTTTAAACAAAGATAAGTAAAATTTTTCCAAAAATTTTCAAGAAAAATGTTCTTTTGAAACTTAAGGATAAGGTGGCGAAGTGTTTTCTAGCAAACTTTGAAAATTTTTCTCTTTCTTCTCTAAAAGAAATATTTTATATTTTATTTTTTTATTTTTTAAGCATTGCTAACAAGTAGAGAATATGATAAGGGCTCCTAAAAATATAAATAAAGGGTAGGCCTAACTTATTACTTAATAATCACTTTCTCTTTTGCCTCATTTTGCTTGGAGGATTTGGTTTAATCTTGGAAAAAGTGGTGTCTTGGTTTAGTCAATCATCTCTTGAGGGGTTTCTTATAATTAAGACTTATATCTATATCTCAGGGGCATCAATATTTAAAATTTGGGCTAAACAATGCCAATGATGAATAACTTTAAATTCCCTCATTCCATTTGGAAACAGATATCTAATTCTTAATTGGTTTAATCTAAGAGGACTTTCTTACAATCTCTTAGTTTAGATGTAACTCTTGACTTTTATTCCAAAAATTATGGTCTTTCTTGTAAGTAATACACTTTGATCAATCTGTTAGGCCTTTTTGGGACTTATGAAGCAATAGGCGTTAGTTTCAAAAAACTACCAATGCCAAGGTCTTATTTTGAAAGAATCATCATTTCAACCTGGGTTTACAAGTCAAGAAAACTAGAATAGTACTTGCCCTAGCAATTTTTGTTTAAGATAAATTATTTTTAATGATTTGGAGAAGTCTTCAAAGAAGGGTGGTATATCTTGAATTGTAATGTTTGGGTTCTTGTATTTGGCCTTGGTATTTTCAAGTATTGTTGGGCTTTTTTATAGGTTTAACTACATTCTTGGGCTTTTCTCATTTTTTTTCTTTTCTTTTTCTTTTCTTTCTTTTTCTTTTATTCATTTCTTTTTCCATCTTTTTTTTCTTTTCTTTTAGGCCCAATGGTGATTATCTCTTATGGGTCATGTGTTTTTTTTTCAAAATGTAGACTTTTCTTCATCAAAAGAAATAAATTATCCATGGCAAAAATTACCCATGAATTATTGTAACTAAGGTAAGCACTATTTTAGTTTTATTTTATTGATGTCCCTATCTTCCTACTCATTTCATTGTGGGGTGGTTCTTAGTAGGGTTAAATTTTGAAACTCTACTTACATAAGCTCGAATGGGGTTGGCAAAGGATTATTGTGTTTAGGATAGCAAAAATGAATGCCTAACATTATTTTGATTAACGTATCAAATTCAAGATTGACCTCCTTTAAAGAATGAGTCAAAAACTTCACATTAATAACACTTAATGTTATTAAGGGTTGGTGTTTGGGATGTGGTTTTCCTCTTGTCATCCTAAACCACTCGAACAAATGAGATATCTTTCCATTTTACTAGATTTGCCCATATTCACCATGTCCCATGATGTCTTTAGGAGTTATGTGCCCCTATCAAGTAATTTAGTCTTAACTTGGCTCTCTTGAGAATTTAGTTACCCAAGACTTAGCTAGTTTGGATAGTCTTCTTTATGCCCTCTTTGGTAATTGACTATAGCCACTTCAAAAGTGTGCCCCAAAAATTAATTGTCTATGTGTCTATTTTATATAACTCTTGATGGAGAGAAAGTTCAAGTGTAACCCTTAGGATTGGAAAGAGTTGGAAGGTTTTGTGTTTTGAGGCTAAATCAACATATGAGGAGACCTTTTGAAGTGAATGGGATCTTTCAAATTAAGAGCAGGTTATAGATTCCCTATGAGCCTTCGATTAAGCTAACCATTTAAAAGCAACTTTTAAGACCTTGAAAGGATCTCTTATTGTTAGCAACTCCTCAATTTTCTTGGCTTTGTTCTTTTCTTTATTGTTATTATTTTTTTAGTAAATATGCAAATAAGATGCTCACACGGATGCAATTTGATAATTGAATAATAGTGTAGCAATTTTATTAAACAAGATTATCAAATCTAACTACAAATTTATTGAAATTCCAAGGTTATAGACTATTGGTTTAATTGAAATTTGAAATAGTCTTTGGATCTTGTTGGGGCAGGTACTAGCTTGCTCCATTAGCAAGTCTTGGACTCTCTTCTCTAACATCCTTAGCCAGTTCTCTAAAACCTTTATGTAATCCTATGAAGCTTTAAATTTCTCCTTCCAAATTGCCACCTTCCTTTTTGTATCTTAACGTTGGATCTTTACTTAGGCTCTAACTGATACGAACCATGCCCACGTATAACGAAACCCTATACCAATACGTTTAGAATTGCAACCCAAGATGCCAAAACAACCAAAGTGGAACCGCGACTCGTTGCCTACAGATGAGGCAAGAACCTTGGTATATTCTGTTGACGCCATAATCGGGATGAAAGATTGATAGATAAGTCTGGTTTGAACACCACGGAAGAAATCCGATAAGTTCAGGAGAAGTTCTTTGGAGAACCAAGAGAGGAATTCTCTCAAATTGTGTTATTCAATGTTGTATGTATGTTCTATCTTCTGTTTTCCAACCCTAGAAGCTTTTAATAGGGTTTACAACTTGTAAAACAAAAGCCCAAAATGACATAACATAATAACGTTGCGGAAAAATAACAAACAGGCAATGTACACCAGTGGCGTAGTAGGCGGTGTAGTAGCCGGCATAGGATGTACGCCGGGTATATAGGCCGGCGGCATAGTAGGCCGGCGTAGTCCCTCTGTCGCGCTCTAATTGCAACGCCGGTTCAAGGTCGGCAACGTTTAAGCCAGCGTTGTCAAGACTGGCAGCTTTGATCTCCTATGCTTTGATCTCCTTAAATGACTTGTACAAATGCAAGTTCATTCTCATGGTTGCTCCAATCCTTTCCGGCTTCTTGGACATCCTTTATCAACCCGTTAAGTGCTTCCTTGAATCGTTTCACTCAAGTTCTTGTGATCGGTCCAAGTGGCACTTCAAGAGGATCCACATTCCATCTTCTAACTTGACTCCCATCATGGCTTTCATCATTCCCCTCCTCTTGAAAAGGATTTGTCCTCAAATCATCGCCTACATCAAAAGGACTCAGATCAGTAATGTTAAAAGTAGCACTTACTTGATACTCACCTGGCAAATCTAACTTGTAGGCATTATCGTTGATGTACTCAAGAATTTGAAATGGTCCATCGCCTCTAGGAAGTAATTTAGATCGACGCTGCACAGGAAACCGCTCTTTGCGCATGTGAAGCCAAACCCAGTCTCCAGGTTCAAAGACAGCTTGTTGACAACCCTTGTTGGCTTGTTTCACATACTGTTCTATCCTCCGTTCAATGTTGAGCCTTGCCTTCTCATGGATCTGTTTAACAAATTCTACTTTCTTCTTACCATCTAGGTTAACATACTCAGAAATAGGAAGAGGTGATAAATCCAAAGGAGTTAGTGGATTAAAACCATACACAATTTCAAAAGGAGTAAACTTAGTAGCAGAATGCATTGTGCGATTATAAGCAAATTCAACATGCGGCAAACAATCCTCCTAACTTTTAATGTTCTTTTTAATGACAGCCCTCAATAAAGTAGATAAGGTTCGATTTACTACCTCAGTTTGACCATCAGTCTGTGGATGATAAGTAGTAGAGAATAATAACTTAGTTCCTAACTTAGCCCACAGGGTCTTCCAGAAGTAGCTCAAGAACTTAGCATCTGGATCCAACACGATTGTTCTAGGCATACCATGCAATCTCACAACTTCCCTAAAGAATAAGCTAGCAATATGGCAAGCATCATCTATTTTTGTGGCAAAGAATGAAATGTGCCATCTTAGAAAACCTATCCACGACTATAAAAATAGAGTCTCGACTATACCTAGATCTGGGTAATCCTAACACAAAATCCATGGAAATATCTACCCACGGCTCATGAGGAATTGGAAGTGCGGTATAAAGTCCATGAGGTTGGACTCTAGATTTTGCTTGCTTACAAGTGACACATTGCTCACAAATCCTCTCAACATCTCATTTCATGTGAGGCCAATAAAAGTGTTCCTGCAAAACCCCTAAAGTTTTAGCTACTCCAAAATGCCCCATTAATCCTCCTCCACGAGACTCCCTCACTAATAACTCTCTTAAAGAACAATTGGGAATGCAAAGTTTATTCTCCCTAAACAAGAATCCCTCATGCTTATAAAATTTACCATGACCACTCTTCTCACAACGCACATACTCTTCACAAAAATCTCGATCAGCAGCATACAATTCTTTAATATGCTTAAAACCAAGCAATCTAGAACTAAGAGTAGAGATAAGAGCATACCTTCTAGAAAGTGCATCAGCAACAATATTCTCTTTACCTTGCTTGTAGTGGATAACATAGGGAAATGTTTCGATGAACTCCACCCAATGAGCATGCCTTTTATTTAGCTTATGTTGTCCCTTTAAGTACTTCAAGGATTCATGATCAGTGTGGATCACAAACTCTTTTGGCCAAAGACAGTGTTGCCAAGTCTCCAGCGCTCGAACTAATGCATATAACTCCTTGTCATAAGTAAGGTAGTTCAAGGTTGCCCCATGATGGACGATCTGATCGCTCTAACAAGTTTAACCCTCTACTCAATTCTAGCTTACGATCAGTTCTCAAGCAAGTGTACCTATCGACTAGCAGTATAGCATAGGAGTACAGGTATCGATCCCATGAAGACTTATAAGTACTAGTACTAACGATTCTCCTACTATTTAACTTCTCACTATTGATGATCTCGACTATCCTAATTATTGCTTAAATCTGAAAGACACAAATAAAATGAACAAAGTAAATGTATTCGAACACTCCCTTAATTAATTCAATGATTTAAACATACCCTGCCTAAGATCCACCTCTAATTCTCATGCAGTTTTTATTCAATTCCAAACTATCCAATGATTAATACCCAATCTCTGATCTACGGAGTTTCTTACACTAGATTAGAGTCTTTCTCAAGATCAATAATCTCTAATCCTAATTAAGCCAATTAAGATCTCTCTTCAATTAACATAATCAAGATTGCAATAAAATCCTAGGACTCTCAATTGAACCAGACCAAAATGACCTTGTTCAATACAGAAAACCTCTTATAACCTATCTCTAGGATTACAAGGGGCCTTTTTATTCATGCCAGATCCACTCTATTAAAAGATTTATCAATCTTAATAACAGAGATTTAATCCCATCCTAATACTGCGCACATATCAAGATGAACAAACTATAATTGCAACATGAATAAACTCAAAGAGTAGAATTAATTATTGAACATCAATAATTCCGTCACATGACAATCAGGGGTTTCTCAAGGGAACAGGGATGAAACAATTAGCCACTCATGAATCTAATACAAAGAGCAAAACATAAAATAATTGAGTCCATAAAGAAAATTCAAACACGGAATATCTTGGCTTCAAATCCGAAACTATTCTGGTAACAGCTTCTCTTCTTTAGGGTTTCTCTTGTGCCGCCTCCCCCCCTCTCTCCTTAGGGTTATTCTATTATACTTCTTAAGGCATGGCCGAGCGTCTTCAGCTGGAAAGATACGACTGTATCTTTCCTTTTCCAAGTGAATCTCGTCAAGTGAATAACAGTCGCCTGGCACGCCTAACAGCACGGCTAGATTTCAAACCGTGTCTCCCTCTGGTCGAAAATATGTAACTCCTCAATCTTGCTCAGTGTTTAGCACGGCTAGGAACACAGCTAGGAACACGGCTAGATTAATAACCCGTGCCAAGTTCTGGAGCTTTCACGTCTTCACAGCGTATGCCACGACTTCAAGCACACCCATATCACAAGCTGTGCTTCCTTTCCAAGTGACGCTTTTATCTTCAAATGTGCCCACGGTTTATGACACGACCGTGGCTTTCCTTGTGTTGTCCATGAGTAACTTTAACTTAATCTTTTAAGCTTCAATTATGCTCCTTTTGTGATCTTTCTCCTTCTCTTTGGTATTATACCCTGAAACATATATATTTATCTGTTAAGTTCCGAATCCGCATTGATTTTATTCAAAAGACTATACAAATTCATCATTAATACCCATGATTTATAAGGGTTAATTTACTCTTATGAAATTTCCCCACACTTAAGGTTTTGCTTGTCCTCAAGCAAACACGGATTAAGAAAACCCAAAGGACCAATTCTCATAAGTTCCCGCAATCAAGAAGATATTTCAGCATCATCGATTTCATGCTACACCTTAATCATTGATAATCTTTACTCAATCTTTAGTTGTATACAAAATACAAATACTAAAATTCCCAAAGCTAATCCAAGTAAATTAACTGTTACCCTTATCATTTAAACTAAAGTTCCCAAAGTCGAAATTGCTGCAAGATCAAGAATAGTAAAAATAAAGTATACAATCCTTTTAACCATGGTTGTAAGCAACACAACAGGGACTAAAGGCATGTTGTATCCACTTGTCCCCTAGCTCTTCCTTTTCTGTTTCATCCAATTCTTAAGTTAATTTTGGGAGTTTTACCATTAAAGCACTTAACTAAGTTAACCGACCCATGTAACAAACTTTCGATCGATACTCCCGAGTTCATCACTCGAGTTAACAAACGTTATTCCCTTAGCGTAGAAGGCGTCCCTCGGATTTACTTGTTCGAGTCTAATTAACTCATTTACTTAATTAATTAATTAATTAAGATGGTTTCCTTGGTCAGTAAGTCCCAGACCAGGCGATCTTAGGCTACTAGGTTTAAAAATACCCCTTCGAACCTCTACCATCTCAATCAATCCTATTATTCATATAAGCTCTTTTAAGTTCAGTTTTCTAAAATTTTTCTCTCGCCCCTTGTAGCGAGTTTTAAGCCATTGACCCCAAGTTGTCCCCCGAGTAAAAATTTTGTTTTTCCCTTAAAAAGGGCATCTTCAGGTTAATTATCAAGTTATGGGGCCCCATTCTAAAATTTTTTTATTTACCTTTATTAAAAATATATTCTTCCCAATTACCCCAATTATTTTTTTTTTCCCGGAAAAAAAGGAAAAAAAATTTTCCAAAAATTTAAAAAACCAAAGGAAAAAAATTTTTAAGTTTCCTTTACTTCCTAAGTTTTTTTAAAAAGAAACCCATGAGAAAAAGAAAAAAATTTATTTTAAAAAACACTATTTTGCCCCCCCTTTAATTTTAAATTTTTCCAATTCCAAAAAAGGGGAAAAAGGGGTTAAAAAAAAATAAAAAAAGGAAAGTTTTCCCTTTCCTTGGATTTAACTTTTTTTTAAGCAAAAGAAACTCTAAACTTAATTGGGTAAAAATGTTTAAAAAAACCCCCCCCGGGAAAAAAAAAAAATTTCCGCGGGCTTTTTTTCAAAAGCTTTCTTTTTAAATTATTATCTTTTTAAAAAGGAAAATGACATTTTTGGATTTCAACCCAACCCCTTTTACCCTTAATTCGTTTGGGGTCCGGAACCCCCTTCACCAACCCAAATTATAAAGAAAAAAAATTTTTTTATGAAAAAAAATTTTTTTTTAAAAAAAAAATAACATTTAAACCCCCAATTGGTCCCCCCATGGGGCCAAAGGGGGGAAGCCCCAAAATTTTTAAAAAAGGGGAAAAAAAACCAAAAGGAAACTAAAAATTTTTCCCCTTGATTTTCCGGCAGCCCTTTTAATTTTTAAAAGTCAACCAAAAGCACAAGGTTGGGTCTGAGCCTTTTGCCTACCCGTGGGTTTTCGGTTCTTTAAAAGTTGGCTCACAACCCCCCCCAAACAGCCAAATGAACTAAAGAAAACAAAACAAACAAAAGGGGGGAAAATAAAAAATGGGGGAAAAGTAATTTAACCCTCGGGGGCCAATTTTTATTTCAAACATTTTGGTTTAAAAAAATTTTAAATTTCAAAACAAATTTTAACTTAAAAAAAAAATTTTAAAAAAACCTTTTCTTATGCAAGGGTTAAATTTCCCCGGGTTAATTTTTTCCTTTTAACCCAACTTGGGTTTTAAAGTTTTAAGTAAAAAAATCCGGGATGGGCCAAATTTTCGGGGCCCCAATTCCGGGCCAAAAGACCCAGTTTCCCCTAAAGAAAAAGTTTTCCCCTTGGTTTTAAAAAAAAATTGTTTGTGCTTGGCAAAAAAACAATTAGGGGAAACTTTTAAATTTTAATTGCATAAAAACCTCCAAAACCGAAAGGATTTCCCCTTTAAAAAAAAAAGAAACCCGAAAAATTCATTTTTCCAACCCTCGGGTTACTTTTCCCCTTTTAAAAAGGGAAACCCACCGGGGATTTAAAAATTGTAGTTTAAAAAATTGAAAAAATAGGGAAAAATTCTTAAAAACCCCATTTTAAAAAAAAAGGATAAAAGTATTAAAATAAAATTCTTAAACCCTTAAACCCCTTGACTAGCCGGGAAAAAATTTGTTCTTTTTTAAAAAAATTTTCTTCCAAAATTTTTGGGCAGAAAAAAAAAAATTTTTAAACAAAAAAAGGTGGCCCCCGGGATTTGGTTCCGGTTTTTGTCTTGGGGTTTGTTTTGAGCCTTTCGTGGTTTGGCTTCCTGAAAACCCTTGGGCTCGGGGTTTAAACCCGGCTTTTTTTCGGGCGAAAAAGGCCTCCCGGTTATGCAAACCTTCCCACCTCCCCAAAAGAAATTTTCTTTGGAGAAAAGGTTTTTCCTTCCCAAATTCCCCCCCCCCTTTTCCCCCCCCCCCCCCCCCCCCCCCCCCCCCCCCCCCCAGGGGAAAAGGGGGTTTGGAAAAAACCCCCATAATTTTTCGGGAATCGAGTAATCCAAGACCCGAAAAAAACCTTGTAGTGCCCCAGACCGCATTTTTTTTTAAAACCCCCAAACAGTGCTAATGCCCATTAAAACCCCAAGTCCCCCGAAATCTATCCACAATGGTACGGCCCGAAGTTTAAAAACCCCCTTTTGGGGAATCCCCCTCTAAGGGGTTTTGAAGGGGAAAAAGAATGAAATTGGAGTCCCCAGGGCAGGATCCAAAAATTTGGCCCCCCCCTTAGTTTTGGAAAGGGTCATATCTCCCTTTTCCCCCAATACTATTCCCACTCCGCTGAAGTGGGCCCCCTAGGAAGGCATCAAAAGCTGGGGAAATTTCATTGGGTCAAATTAAACATCGTGAAAATTTCCCCAAGAACTTGATAAAGGGTCTCTCATTTAAATAGGGTGGTAACCCCCCTTGGTATTTTGAAAGGGGACCCGTTATAAGGGGGTATCCCGGCCCCAAAAACCCTAAGCTTAAATGTGGCAAACAAAACCCATAATTTTGGAAAAAATACAGTCCCCCTCAATGCTCAAAAGTGCTTTCAAGGGGATCGTTCAAAAAATGATCAAATTTTCCCACAAAACCCATACCTAGTAGCACCCCCCAAATAACTATAAAATTGGCATTTTTTCCCTTTTCTTTTTCCCCACTATATCTTTACTTACCTTCTCCTCCCCCGCAAGTTTAGGAGGGTAGGTCGCAGGGTTTCCTAAAAAAAGGAAAACCCCCAGTGAACGGGGTTGAGCTTTTTTATTTTCCAGGGTTTCTTAGCCCCTTAGGCATTTAAACTTTTACACGCTTAAGAAATCTGAAAAGAGTGTGAATGGGGTTTTAAACAGAGAGGGAAAAAAAGAAGAAAAAGCGGGGGGGGGTAATGGGGGAATGAGGGGGAGAAATGAAAGGGAAAGGGTTGTTTTATGCTGGAAACGTGCGAACCCCGGGGCTTTTGAAAGGCCTTTAAAAAACCCCTGGGGTGTTATAAGGTGCCATACACTTATATAAAAGAAAAAAGAAACCCTCCCTTTGGACGGCTTGTGGCAGGGCTGGTGCCTTGGACGTGCCTGAAACCCGTGGGCCCCCTGGTTTAAAAACCCCTTTTTTCCAAAAATTTGGCCGCCCCCTTTGGTGTGGCTTGCCCCATATCGTCCCCTTTTTTAAAAAATCTTCCCTGAAAAATACCACTCACAAATGAAAATTGTTTGGATGACTTTAAAAAAAAGAAAAACAAAAATTTAGAAAGATGCATGGGTTGCCCCCCAAGCCAAGTTTTTTTTTTAACGTGTTGGCTGGGCCCTGGGGAATTTAAAAAAGAGGTCTTATGGTTTCCCGAAAAAGGGGAAAATCGCTTTTTTTAAAAGCCCCTCTTTTTCCCCCATTTTGTGGATGTTAAAGGGTGGTGAGACGGGAGTATCCTAACTTTTAAGACTTTTTAAATTGAGGGCAAAAATGTGCCCCCCGCCCAAAATTTGCTCGGGGCCCCCAAAAAACGGCAAAAGAGTTCTTAGGAATTGACAACCCCCTTAGATCATTTTTGGTAGAGTTTGTGTTCGCCCTTGAAATAATATGTCCATATATATTTTTCCTAGAGGGGAAAAATGGTATAAAAAACCCCCTTTTACTAAACCTCCCTCCAAAAAGTGCTGTGGATTTCCCCCTTTTTAAATTTTCCCTCTTTGGCATCTTTTTGTGAGCAAAAAATTTTTGGGCCCTTTAAAAATACGCGGCCAAAAAAACCGCTTAAGTTTTGTGGGTCTTTTTGGCCCATGGGCCCCGTGGGCCCACTATGGCAAGGGTTAAAAGTCCCCCATCTTCCTTTGAAACAAGCCAATTTTTGGGTTGGCAATCCGAAAAGTAAGGGTTTCCCCAATGTAATATTGGTCGTAAAAACTTCTTTTTTTTGCCGGAATGCTTGTGGAAAGATAGCCTTAGTTGGCCAATGTCTGAAACCAGGGGACTGCCCCAAACTTTTTTTAAGAAAAAATTTCCCCAGGGAATTATCTTTAAATATTTTTCCTTCAGTGTTTAAAGGTTTCCAATGAGATAGAGACCGTGCGGGGTTTTTTGTCCTTTTTTTTTTAAAGGTTAATTCTTGAAGGGTTTCCATGATGGGGGGGTTTTTGCCCCCGTCTTGGTCTTAAAACTAAAGGGAGTGATCATTTTTACCTATCCCCTTAAAAAAAAACAAAAAGATGGAATTTGAAAAGCAAACATTCCCAATAATCCTTCGAGTGGAAATTCCTTGACCCCGGGTTTGGGGATTTTGGGGTGTAATGTGGAAAAAAATTACTTTTTTTTGGGGCCCAGTCAACCCCTAAGCATAGTCGCTGGACGACATCAGTTAAATGGTGGTTCCAATTGGAGAAATTTATGGGCTTTGGTAGTTTCTCCTTCGCCCCTAAAGGTTGGTTCATCATTAAATCAAAAATGATGTTCTTCCCGAACCTGTGAGAGGACGGGAATTTGGCAAAACCTTGATGAATCTTAGAACCGACCCAAACCCCGAATAGCTTTAACCGAAAGGGTGGGGGAAGTTTGGTATAGAAAATTTTCGTTGTTTTCAACCCCCGCTGGTATTTTGTTTTAAGAAACCTTATTTTCCCCTAAGTGACATTCTCCCAATTAAGCTAATTTGTTTCTTCCAAAAGTTGAGCCCCCTTTCAAAATTTTTTGGAAGAAAAAATGAACCCCAAAAAGGAAAAGTCGTCAGAATATTCCCCAATATTTCAAAGATTTTAAACGTAAAAACCCGTGGGTGGGGCCCCTTTTAATTAAAACCCAAAGGCTCCCCCTGTAAAAAAAATTTTGCCAAGGGACATGTAAAGGTTTTTTTCTTTAATCTTCAAGGGCAATTGAATTTGGTAATATCCCACACCCTTAGAAAAAAGTAAAATATGCCGTGACCTTTTCCAAATTGATCGACAAAAGAAAGGAAAAGGTCTTCGAGTGGTTATTTTTTGGATGTCAATGCATAGCCCTCCCCTCCCGCCCTGGATGGCTCTTTTTTTTTTTTAGGACCCCCCATTCCCCCTTTTTTTGGACCCCCTGAAAGGGTTACCCTGAAACAGAAATGGGAAAAAAAAGCCCGCTTTAAATTTTTTTACCTTTTTCTTAACGATTTTTTGTTGGATTAAAATTGTTTTCTTCCCCCTGGTTTAAATTTCTTCCATAGGTTTTTTGGGCAAAAAAATGGCTAACCCCTTGGATATCCGCGATTTTTCCATGCCAAAGCACGCTTATGCTCCTTTAAGATCTTCAAGAGCTTTTCCTTCTGACCAATGGTTAGCTCGGCTGCAATGATGACCGGCAACTGAGAATCCTTCTCTAAGAAAGCATACTCCAGATAGTCAGGGAGTTGCTTCAGCTCCAGAATTGGAGGATCTTCAATAGAGGGCTTCAATCTGGTAACATCTCCTGCATCAATATTCTCCCTCTCTGGTTTTATCCCAAGTTCATCCTTGCCATCAAGATGAGTCAACATTTCTTGTATTGCACAATCTTCTATCTCTTCAATATTGCATACTCTAAAACTCAACTCTAATGGATCCTTGCATAAGATATCTTCCACAACGGTATCAGTTACATCAATTGCATAACAAGTATCATCAGAATCTACCGATTTCTTCATCACAGCTGGGATTTGTATCACTAACTCATCTCCCCCAATGCATAGCACTAATCGGCCCTCAACCACATCGATGATTGCTCGGGCTGTGGCTAAAAAGGGGCGTCCCAAGATCAGAGGAACTTCAGTGTCGACATCCATGTCCAGGATCACAAAATCAACCGGGAATATGAAAGTTTCTACTTTTACTAACACATCTTCAATAACACCTCTAGGAAACTTCACTGATCGATCTGCCAATTGAAGGCTCATCCGTGTAGGCTTTGGCTCCCCTAATCCCAGCTTTTGAAAAAGGGAAGATAGCATCAGGTTTATACTAGCTCCCAAATCTGCTAATGCTTTTTCTATGGGTAAATTACCAATGAAACATGGTATGGTGAAACTCCCTGGATCTTTCAATTTCTTTGGAAGTTTTTTTAGTAAAATCACAGAACAATTCACACCAATTGTTGCAGTGGAGATCTCTTCCATCTTCTTCTTATTAGATAGTAAATCTTTCAAGAACTTGGCATATCGAGGCATCTAAGAAAGGGCTTCCACAAGTGGTAAATTGATATGTAACTGTTTGAACAAATCCAAAAACTTACCGAAATGTTCCCGATCTTTGTCGTTCCGCAGCCTAGCAGGATATGGAAATGGGGGTTTATAGGGCTGGACGATAGGTATCTTCTTATCTTCCAAGTCTTTTGTTCTTTCCTCTATAACTTTGCCCTTTTCTGCTTTATCAGTAGTTTCGCCTTTATCAACAGTCTCCTTCCCCTTCCTACTAATAGAGGTTTCCCCACACTTGTCTGATTTCACTTCCTTTCCACTCCTAAGAGTTACTGCCTTCACGTGTTCCCTTGGGTTGGTCTCTGTATTTCCAGGAAGAGACCCTTGTGGTCACTCAGCAAGCGCTTTAGAGATCTGCCCCATTTGGTTTTCCAAGTTGTAGATTGAGGCTTCATGATTCCTTAGAGCGGCCTCAGTGGATTGCTGGCGTTGCTCCGACGCTTGAATGAACTTCGCAATCATATCCTCAAGGTTATACTTCTTTTCTTGGAAAGGAGGTGGAGCTGGTCTTTGGAATCCTGGAGCAAGTGCATTACCCCTTTTAGATTGCTGATTACTCCAGGAGAAATTGGGATGATTACGCCATCCTGGATTATATGTGTTGCTATAGGGATTGTTCTGTGATCTAGTGGGATTTCCTACATACTCAACACGCTCTGTCACTTCAGACACCGCATTGTTGGAATGAGGTTCAATTAAGCAATATTGGGATGATTGAGATACAGCCATCCCTTCAACTTTTGAAGTGAGCGCATCTACTTTTGCTGCAATTGATGTCATCAAATCGACCTCATAAATGCCCGCTGCCCTGTGCTTTTATCTACCATGGCTCCATTGGTGATTATTTTTAGCCATGTTCTCAAACAAACTCAACAACTCCTCTGGCGTTTTCACATTTAAAGTACCCCCAGCCGCAGCATCAATTGTCTGCCAAGTTGCATAGTCAAGCCCGTTATAGAAGGTGGAAACTTGCAGCCAATTAGGCATTTAGTGATGTGGACACCGCCTAAGAAGATCCTTGAATCTGATCCATGCTTCATGTAGGGGCTCGTGATCTAGTTAGGTGAATGATATGATATCATTTCTCAACTTGGCAATTTTCGATGTTGGGAAATAATAGTCCAGGAAAGTCTCCGCCATCTGGGTCCAAGTGGTTATGGAATCCCGGTTTAGTGAACTAAACCACTGCTTTGCTTTCCCCTGGAGAGTAAAAGGGAAAAGTCGCAATTTCAGTGCTTCCTCAGATACTCCGTTTTGCTTGACAGTTGCACAAATATCCAAGAACATCTGAATGTGCGCATGAGGATCCTCGTCAGACAAACCGTCAAACTGGCATTGGTTGTGAATCATATGCATTGTAGAGGCCTTGATTTCGAAGTTGTTGGCCTCTATTGCTGGTTGCACAATACACGACCCAGTGCTGCTCAGAGTAGGACGAGCGTATTCAACCATCGTTCTTCGTTCATCTGCCATTTGCCTAGTTTCTCTCAATCGCCTTCTAAAGGTTTGGTCAATTTCAGGATCAAAGTAAAGAAGCTTAGATGAAGAGCTCCTTGTCATAAACCGCGACAGACAAACTATGAACTTAGTTTCCTCAACAAATTTGAATGGAAGCACGAATGAAGTTAATGTAAATAACTAAAAAAAAATTAAAAAAATTATAGTTAAAGTAGTAGGTGTCAAGCTTTCCTAATATTATAAGTCCCCGGCAACGGCGCCAAAAACTTGATGGACGATCTGACCGCTCTAACAAGTTTAACCCTCTACTCAATTCTAGCTTACGATCAATTCTCAGGCAAGTGTACCTATCGACTAGCAATATAGCATAGGAGTACAGGTATCGATCCCACGAAGACTTATAAGTACTAGTACTAACGATTCTCCTACTATTTAACTTCTCACTATTGATGATCTCAACTATCCTAATTATTGCTTAAATCTGAAAGACACAAATAAAATGAACAAAGTAAATGTATTCGGAAACTCCCTTAATTAATTCAATGATTTAAACATACCCTGCCCAAGATCCACCTTTAATTCTCATGCAGCTTTTATTCAATTCCAAACTATCCAATGATTAATACCCAATCTCTGATCTGCGGAGTTTCTTACACTAGATTAGAGTCTTTCTCAAGATCAATAATCTCTAATCCTAATAAAGCCAATTAAGATCTCTCTTCAATTAACATAATCAAGATTGCAATAAAATCCTAAGACTCTCAATTGAACCAGACCACAATGACCTTGTTCAATATAGAAAACCTCCTATAACCTATCTCTAGGATTACAAGGGGTCTTTTTATTCATGCCAGATCCACTCTATTAAACGATTTCTCAATCTTAATAACAGAGATATAATCCCATCCTAATACTGCGCACATATCAAGATGAACAAACTATAATTGCTACATGAATAAACTCAAAGAGTAGAATTAATTATTGAACATCAATAATTCTGTCACATGATAATTAGGGGTTTTTCAAGGGAACAAAGATGAAACAATTAACCACTCATGAATCTAATACGAAGAGCAAAACATAAAATAATTGAGTCCATAAAGAAAATTCAAACACGAAATATCTTGGCTTCAAATTCGAAAATATTCTGGCAACAGCTTCTCTTCTCTAGGGTTTCTCTTGTGCCGCCTCCCCCCCTCTCTCCTTAGGGTTGTTCTATTTATACTTCTTAAGGCATGGCCGAGCGTCTTCAGCTGGAAAGATACGACTGTATCTTTCCTTTTCTAAGTGAATAACAGTCGCCTGGCACGCCTAACAGCACGGCCAGATTTCAAACCGTGTCTCCCTCTGGTCGAAAATATGTAACTCCTCAATCTTGCTCAGTGTTTGGCACGGCTAGGAACACAGCTAGGAACACGGCTAGAAGCACGGCTAGATTATAACCCGTGCCAAGTTCTGGAGCTTTTCACGTCTTCACAGCGTATGCCACGGCTTCAAGCACACCCATATCACAAGCTGTGCTTCCTTTCCAAGTGACGCTTTCATCTTCAGATGTGCCCACGGTTCATGACACGGCCGTGGCTTTCCTGGTGTTGCCCATGAGTAACTTTAACTTAATCTTTTAAGCTTCAATTATGCTCCTTTTGTGATCTTTCTCCTTCTCTTTGGTATTATACCCTGCAACATATATATTTATTTGTTAAGTACCGAATCCGCATTGATTTTATTCAAAAGACTATACAAATTCATCATTAATGCCCATGATTTATAAGGGTTAATTTACTCTTTTCACCCTACTTAGCTTCTCACTAAAGAATGCAATTGGTCTCCTCTCCTGCATGAGAACTGCTCCAATGCCTATTCTTAAAGCATCACACTCAATTTCAAAAGTTTTAGAGAAATCAGTTAAAGCAAGTAGTCGCGCATGAGTCAACTTATTTTTAAGCATCTGAAAGGCTTTCTCTTATTTCTCTCCCCAACTGAACACCAAATTCCTCTTGATTACTTCAGTAAGTGGTGTTGCAATGGTGTTGAAATCCTTCACAAACCTCCTATAAAAGCTCGCTAGTCCATGGAAACTCCGAACATTACTTACATTAGTTGGACTAGGCCATTCTTAGATTGCACGAATCTTCTCTTCGTCAACCTGTATTCCCTGTGCACTAACAATAAAATCAAGAAACACAAGTTTGTCTATGCAAAAAGTGCACTTTTTGAGGTTAGCATATAATTTCTCCTTTCGAAGCACTTCTAAAACATCCTTCAAGTGAGATATATGGTCTTCCAAACTCTTGCTGTAAATGAGGATATCAACAAAATAGACAACCATAAATTTGCCAATAAAAGTCCTCAAAACATGGTTCATAAGTCTCTTGAAAGTACTAGGTGCGTTAGTTAAACCGAAAGGCATTACTAACCACTCATATAATCCATATTTTGTCTTAAATGCGGTTTTCCATTCATCACCTTCTTTCATTCTAATTTGGTGATATCCGCTTTTCAAATCAATTTTGGAAAAGACATTAAACCCATTTAACTCATCTAACATGTCATCTAAGCGAGGAATGGGATGACGATACTTTACCGTGATGTTGTTGATGGCGCGGCAATCAACACACATTCTCCATGACCCATCCTTCTTAGGCACCAAAATCACAGGCACTGCACATGAGCTCATGCTTTCTCTCACGCACCCCTTCTCCATTAAGTCATTGACCTGCCTTTGAAGTTCCTTTGTCTCCTCTGGATTGCTCCTATAAGCTGGCTTGTTTGGAATAGATGCTCCGGGTACAAGGTCAATCTGGTACTCAATACCATGAATAAGTGGTAACCCCTTTGGAATCTTCTCAGGGAAGACATCTTCAAAGTCCTGCACAATAGACACAACCACACTAGGCAAAGAGTTAAAAAAGTTCGTTAGTATTCAAACAAGTTTCCTTAAAAACCAGCAACAACATGTGTTGCTTCATCACTAACGCTCGCCTCACTACACTCGCTCTTGCCACACAACTCTCCTTTTGTAAGGCTACACTCTCCTTTTCACTCACCACCAAAGTTGATCCCCCCTTAACTTGGCCTCTCACACTCTTTCTAGCCTTTCTCTCTTTTTCTTTTGATATTGACTTTTGTATTCCTTTTCTTTTTCTATGTCTTTTGCTCTCTCAATCTCCCTCTATTTTTCACTCACCTTATATTTTGCAAAAGATTGTTGTAGTTGCAACTGATCCTCATACACCTGTTTAGGTGTTAAGGGTTTAAGATTATAGCTTTTGCCATGGTGAACAAGCGTATACTTGTTAGAAAAGCCATCATGAACAACCTTCTTGTCAAGCTGCCATGGCCTCCCCAACAACACATGACACACCTGCATCGACACTACATCGCATAATACCTCATCCTCATACCTATCAATGCGAAAAGCAATTAAGGCTTGCTTACTCACCTTCGTCTTGCTACTATCATTCAGCCACTGCAATTTATATGGGCTAGGGTGTTTAGTGGTCTTGAGCCCCAACATCTCAACAATGAAAGTACTTATTACATTAGTGCAACTCCCCCCATCAATGATCAAATTACAAATATGGTCACCTAGATAACATTTAGTATGAAAGATATTCTCTTG
The DNA here is from genome assembly GCA_037954665.1 of Laguncularia racemosa. Lineage (NCBI taxonomy): Eukaryota > Viridiplantae > Streptophyta > Magnoliopsida > Myrtales > Combretaceae > Laguncularia > Laguncularia racemosa. The sequence goes on from JBBMOL010000088.1 coordinate 2,163,939, forward strand.
TTGCACCTCATCTTCTTTCTTCACTTGCACATTCAAAGATCGCTTCACTACTGCCATTAACTTCCTTGCTGCAGGCTCCTTGTCATCACTAGCATCCTCCAATGGAGGCATATTATCATCTTCACTATCCCCCTCAGTCTCATACTCACCATCATCGCGCAAAATCATAACACGTCTATTCGGACATTGACTAGCAATATGACCTCTACCTTGGCATTTAAAACATTTAATGTCACGATTTCTAGGAGTAGAAGAATCAGGTTTACCTTGATTACCAGGAGTAAACCCCCCTTGCTTTTGCTCTCCTTTTGGCTTGGTGGGTAAAGACTTTGCTTCCTTCCTCCAATGGTTAGTCTTCCACATAGATGAACCAGCACCCTATTGGAACTGTGCAGTACTACTACCTTTCCTCCTGTGTTGGTTCTCAACCTTTATAGCCATGTGAACCATATCTTCCAATTCCACATAATGCTGCAATTCTACTACATTTTGGATCTCTCTATTTAACCTAGCAAGAAACCTCGCCATGGTAGCCTCTCTATCCTTCTCAACATTCGCTCTAATCATAGTAACCTCCATCTCCTTGAAATACTCATCCACACTTCGGCTTCCCTGCTTAAGAGTTTGCAATTTGTTGTGCAATTTACGATAGTAATAAGCAGGAACAAACCGCTTCTTCATCACCCTCTTCATCTCTTCCCAAGACTCAATAGGTGGTTCGCCATTCCTTCTTCTATTCAACATCAGTTGATCCCACCACACTATAGCATAATCTGAAAACCCAATAGCAGCAAGCTTCACTTTCTTTCTCTCACTATAATTGTGACAATCAAACACCATCTCTACCTTCTTCTCCCACTCTGAGTATGCCTCGGGATCATTCTTCCCTTGGAAAGGAGGAATCTTCATCTTTATACTACTCAATTGATTGTCCTCTCTATTCTTATCTCCTCTATCTTCCCAATCCCTAGTTCCTCTATTCCTACCACCATAACCTCTATAACTCCTGATAGAAGGTTCATCAAATTCATCATCAGAAATTTCATATCCACCCCTTGTCCTCTCTTAGAACAACTCTCCCTCTAACGCCCTTGAAAGACGTTTTTAGATTGCTCTAATTTCTACTCCACCGTTTCATGAATTTGTTCCATTCCCTCCTAAAACATTCTCTTCATCTCACCCCTCAATGCCTCAATCACTAACCTAACATCAAACCTCCCCCTCTCACCTTCAGGAGAATATTGCCTCGACATAGTTCTTGCAATGAAAGGTTAGTACTAACACAAATATGTATAAGATTAAACCTCACGATTCACTCCCTCACGTGTTTCAATCAAAGAATGATATCCCACATTCACTCGTGTATTCTCATAAGCAAGGATGATATCAACTCACCAATCCCTCTTCTCAATTCTCTTGGAACTAATCCAAACTACACCAAATTCGTCCGTAGAATTCAAGAACAACTTTAGGGGCTTGAATTTTCCTTTTTCTTTCCTTTTTTTGTCTTTGTTTTCGTTCTTTCCTTCTTTTTTTTTTTTTTGTAACAAGATTGATAGGATGAACTACACTACTCAGGAAACAATTAACACTATGGACTTGAGTATGGAGCGATGATAATACAAAACTTGATATGAACAATTGATATGAACGATTGGAGTTAGGGTTTTGATGTTACCTTTCTCAAACCGAATTGATGTTTAACAAACCTAGGCTCTGATACCAAACTGATACGAACCATGCCCACGTGTGACGAAACCCTATACCAATACGTTTGGAATTGCAACCCAAGATGTTAAAACAACCAAAGTGGAACCGCGACCCGTTGCCTATAGATGAGGCAAGAACCTTCGTATATTCTGTTGACGCCACAATCGGGATGAAAGACCGATTGATAAGTCGGGTTTGAACACCACGGAAAAGATCTGATAAGTTCAAGAGAAGTTCTTTAGAGAACCAAGAGAGGAATTCTCTCAAATTCTGTTATTCAATGTTGTATGTATGTTCTATCTTTTGTTTTCCAACCCTAGCAGCTTTTAATAGGGTTTACAACTTGTAAAACAAAAGCCCAAAATGACATAACATAATAACGTTGTGGAAAATAACAAACAGGCAATGTACACCGATGGCATAATAGCCGGCGTAAGATGTACGCCGGGTATATAGGACGGCGGCATAGTAAGTCTGGTAGTCCCTCTGTCATGCTCTAATTGCAATGTCGGTTCAAGATCAGCAGCGTTTAAGCCAGCGTTGTCAAGACTGGCAGCTTTGCCATGCTTTCTCCTTGAATGACTTGTACAAATGTAAGTTCATTCTCATGATTGCTCCAATCCTTTCTAGCTTCTTGGACATCCTTTATTAACCCGTTAAATGCTTCCTTAATCGTTTCGCTCAAGTTCTCGTGATCGATCCAGGTGGCACTTCAAGAGGATCTACATTCCATCTTCTAGCTTGACTCCCATCATGGCTTTCATCACCAACCACGTCTATGTAAGCCTTCAATTTTTAGGTTGGGTTTTCTAGCGTAGGTTCTAATATACTTAGAGCTTGGTACTCGACTTGCCCTGTCTTATGCATGAAGTCTATAATGAATTCCTTAGTGGCTCTAAAATCCCCACCCGTCCATCTAAATTTCCTATATCTGCAATGGGGCTCAAGATTCTTATATCCTAAATGGCTTTAATGGCTTACAACTTGTTCACTTTGAAGGCTAAGGGAATGTTTAGATCTTGATAATAAAGTGTAACTCAATCCAATGGGGCTTATGAGCAATATCTTGGATTGGTCCTAACTGTCTAACCATGCAAACTAGGAAATAGCTAATGCATCCGGTAATTCCTTTTAGTGGAACAGCAGCGAAATCGGCGCATCCTAGAATGGCTTGTATGTAGTGATTCCACCTAACGGTCCACAATATGTCCTCAAGATAAACCTTCTGCATGATCTCCATCCATTGGTGAATTTGAACTCCTTCCAGCAACTGCATCTTAGTTGCAAAGTAATCTACCAAGTCAACTTATGAAGCTAAAGATCTCCTAATGAGATCTAATCTACAACTAGTGAACCATACTATTAGTAATGCTGGACAACCCTTGAAGTTTCCCTTCCCTCTTTCTTTTAGAAATATTAGAGATTGGATCTGTTTGGCAAGTAAGGTTGGGATATAGGACCGACCTGATAGGAACTGGGTTACTAATTTGCTACCTTGAAATGGACATGTAAAACTCTAGTTGGAAATAGGATACTAGCAAAAACTACCAGGATGTAGGCATTGACTAAAATTTGCTCCCAAGTCTGTTGGTCTCCCACGAAAATCTCTCAACTAATTTAGTAGTCTATAGGTGTTCCAAACCAGTTTCTAAGGATTGAGATTCTTATGGACTTTCCATTGCATTGAGTAAGGGCTCGAGTTACTTCTGACTTTCTAACCCCCAACAGCTTGTAAAAAGTGCTTATCGAGCTAGCTTGCAAATCTAAATTGTGATTCCTTCAGAATAGGGAGGAGCTTGTAGCAGTTGGGAATACTCTTTAATGGTTAGAGATAGGGTATGTGGACTAAAGCTGAATGTTGCTAACTCTGGATTTCAAAAAGTAAGTTAGGGCCCTTATGAGGTCTCAGTCATATTGGACCTTAAGGAGTGAGATGACTAGCCCCACTTTAGCCTTGATGGTTTCCTATTGCTCTGGGCTAAACTATTGAAACCAGTTAGAAAGCGCAAACATAGACGGTAAAGGCTAGTTGACATAAATCTGGCTTATGTGAATGGGGTCGTTGCTTAACCCAGAGTTGGCCATTCCTTCGTAATACATAAGAATTTTAAAAAGAATACATATATAATGACAAAGCTTTACATCATTTGGAAAATCAATAAATCTGCATTTTATCAAAGCTGCACTATTTTTCAATCATGCATAGATGATATGAATGCAAATTGGGTAGGTTCTAAAGGTCCACAAGATCTGTAGCCTTCCTTATTTCCAAGGTAATAGGCTTTGGGCCACATCAAAGCAAGAGTGGGGAAGCCTAATTGGCCTCGAGCGGTGGTTACCACACTACACCCGAAACTTACACAATAGCTCCCCATCCTAAGGTCCTAAATGGCCTAAGTCTGGCCGTATCTAGCACACATATATGTATGACAACAACTTGTCCAAAAGATCATTACTAGCTTGATGGGCCTAGTGGAATCTGGATCATGAAGCCTAATTAGTCTACGTAAAAGAGAATTATTCATAGAAGAAATATACATAATAATACATGTTGAAGGAATTTATAAGAAGCTCTTAATTTTTGAAGAAGATAAAAATGGCTAGCCCACTAAAGAATTAGGGTCCCAAGTGGAGTCGCCAATTCTGTCGAGCCTAAGTTTGGATTTTTCCTTAATTAACCCATATTGAATCTAACTCACTTAATACAAGTTACTCGATAATAAAATTAAGGAAAAACTATATTTTTTATTATCTTAAGAAAATTAGAGTCGCCATCAACTTAAATTAGAAAATAAGATAAGTTAAGGTTAATGAGGTGGATCAACCTTAACTAGCTACTAGTCTGTGAATTTAAAAAAAAAAAACAATTTTGAAAAAATATTAATTAGAGAACCTGGACTCGGAGGCTATCTTATTAAAATCTAAATGGTTATCACTTATTATTTTCTTCAAGAAACTGAATTAAAAGCTTTTTGTAAATTTCCTTCGCCATTATATGTACAAGACAAAATGCTTCCATATAAATTATAAAATAGTATGAAAAAATTTTTAATCAATTTTTTTATTATACATTTTCTATTATTATTTTAAAATAAAATAAAAGAGAATAAAAACTTTTGCATTTCTACTTGAATTAAAATTGAATTAAAGAGAGGATAACATATTTTTATGTTTTTATATTATAAATTGAAATTTTAAAAGGATAATTTTTTTAAAAAAAAAAATTATATGGTAAATTGAAATTGGAAAAGAATAATTTTTTTTTATATGTGGTTGTCCAATAGGTTCCTACATACTCATTAGTTAGAATCAAACCAATATAGTTTTGTTTTTCATAAAAATTTAATGGATTGATTAATTTTAATTATGAAAACGTGACAGGTTTATGTTTATTATCATTTTAATTTTTTAAAGAAAAATTCTAAACCTAAATTTTATTTCTCAAGTTTGAAAAATAAAACTAAAACTCTCTAGTTTTGAAAATATCAATTAAAATTTTAATTCAAAAAATTCATTTTTCTATGTGTTAAAATATTATATACATATATGTTTTTTTTTTTAAGAAAAACTTACACCTTAAATTAAGAAAATTTTAAAAGAAACACAAAGAGAAATTCTAAAACTAATTTTATCAATAACAAAAGAAAACAAATTCCTAAAACATATATCTTTTATCACTTTTGTTATATTTTTTAATTTATTTTTTCTTTATTTACTAACATTATTATCAATTAAAAACTAATAATAATAATAATATAATAATGATGATGAAACAAACTAACCTGGATGTGGGTTGTGGGTTGTGGTTCGATTGGGTAGGATCGGTTAAGTCAGTCGGGTCACGGTACGTAATTGGAATTCCTCGACGGTGACATTCCGAGGGCTATTAACAGTAGTTGATAGGTGGTCTCCTAGGTTTTCAAGTATGAGGAATTGATTGGTGATGTTGGTTTTCGTCGAAAACCACCTTAAATGGTAGTTCAGACTGCTACAATGGTGGAGATCTAGAGAGAGAGAGAGAGCTTCGGCGGACTTTTTTTTTTGTGTTTGCCTTCTACTTTTCTTTCTTCTGATTTCTTCCTGAAGTCAAGTCTTGTTTATAGACTCGTAAAATCCCATTCGATAAGCTCAAATTGAGCTCACAATTGAAACCCATCCTTATCCCTTTTTTAAACTTTGAATTGATCCGTGTAGATTTTTTTGTTTTGTGATTTATCTTTTTTTTTTCTTGTTACGAATTGATAATGATAAAGAAAGTTTGTTTGATTAGGTTTGATTCTTATTTATCGATGAGCCTTTTTTTTTTAAATTTTCTTCCCACGTTTCTGGCTTTGTTGTTGTTGTTTAGAGGAAGAAGAAGAACATGTGACTCGTACATGCTTACTCCGGCCAATTGCATGCTGCTACGTGCAGCTTAGAGGAAAAAAGAAAAATGGCATAGAGTGCCTTCCCATTGGTTCGAACCCAAGACTAGCAGTTCCCTCAATGCATGTGGGCAGCACGCGGAGTAGCTAAGCTAGCCCATTTTTCGGTTTATTTATAGCACGCATATTATATATTAACTTATCAGTTTTGTTAATTTTTGTTATTTTGAAATTTATAAATTTAATTTAGAAATCCAAGTGTCTTTTATTATTATTGTTATCCTTATTATGATTATTTTCCATTATTTGCTTATTATTTTTATTTATTTTATTTTTTTCTCTTTTATATCTATATATATATGAAAAATAATAATAATAATAAAAAATGGGGGCAAAAATGGGGTATTTATAAGCTGAATGATAATGGTGAAGTGAGAGTGACAAAATAGGTGTTGGTTTCTTTTCACATTGGAAAGTATGGGGATGAAGTTCTGTGTAATGTAGTCCTAATGCAAGTGCACACTTGTTGTTAGGGAAGTCATGGCAATTTGATAGGTAGGTAAAGCATGATGGATTCACCAACAAGTACTCTTTTGTACATAATCAAAAACCTATTACTCTTTGTCCTCTAACACCTAGTGAGATTTATGAGGATCAAGTGAGGTTATAGAGAGAGAGTGAACAAAAGAGAGTTAATGATAAAAAGAAATTGAGTACTGCTGTAAAAGAAAAAGAGAAAGATTCTAAGCCAAAGGAGAGAGAAAAGAAAGGGGGAGATTGAATGATGAGAGAAAAACAAAAAGAAAAGAAATTTTTTATGCGAGGGCAAGCAGGTTAAGAAGGCTTTATTCTCAGAAACAAAGAGACTTATGATAGTACTTTTATATAAAGAGGTGCTTTTTAGCACTGGCCAACTTGACACTTCTTTGCCTAGTTTTATTGTTTCTTTGTTATAGGATTTTAAAGATGTCTTTCCTGAGGAAATCCCAAAAGGATTGCCTCCCATTTGAGGGAACAGTTTGGAATATAAAGTGTCCCAATAAACCTCTACCATGAGACTCTTTTACTAACAACTCCATGAGGAAATAGTTTGGAATACAAAGTTTGTTTTCTCTAAACAAAAACCCTTCATGCCTGAAGAATTTTCCATTAGCTCCGTTTTCAAAACAGGCAAAGTCATCACTAAAATCTTGGTCAAGAGGGTACAACTCTTTAATATGTTCAAAACCAAGCAATTTAGCATCAAGAGTGGAGATTAGTAAGTACCTTCTTGAGAGAGCATCCACAATAATGTTTTCCTTACCTTGCTTGTATCAAATGATGTATGGAAAGGTCTCAATAAACTTTACCCATCTTGCATGTCTCCTATTCAGCTTGTGCTGACTCTTCAGGTGTTTCAAGGATTCATGGTTAGTGTGAATCACAAACTCCTTAAGCCAGAGGTAGTGTTGCTAAGTTTCTAACTCCCTAACCAATGCATATAACTCCTTATCATATGTCAGTTACTTCAATGCAGCTCCATTTAGCTCTTCACTGAAATATGCGATTAGTCTTCCTTCTTGCATAAGAACAACTCCAAGACTTAACCTTGAAGCATCATATTCAACATCAATTGTTTTAGAAAAATTAGGTAAAGCAAGCGAAGGAGCATGGGTTAGTTTATCTTAATTAATTGAAAAGCCTTTTTCTTGTTCTACTCCTCACTTGAACCTGACATTCTTTTTGATGACTTCACTGATTGGTGTAGCTATGCTACTAAAGTCCCTAAAAAATCGCCTATAAAAGCTCGCAAGCCCATGGAAACTATGGACTTGGCTCAAATTAATTAGGCTTGTCCATTTTTGTATAGCTCGAATTTTCTCATCATCAACCTGGATTCCCTGTGAACTAACAACAAAACTAAGGAAAACAAGTCTATCTATACAAAAAGTGCACTTCTTAAGATTAGCAAATAGCTTTTCCTATCATAGCATTTCTAAACTAGAATTCAAATGAAATAAATGATCATTTAAATTCTTATTATAGATTAGGATATCATCAAAATAGACAACTACAAATTTTCCAATAAAGCTCACAAAATATGGTTCATTAATCTCATGAAAGTACTTGGCGCATTAGTTAACCTGAAGGGCATAACTATCCATTCATATAAACCATACTTTGTTTTAAATGCAGTCTTCCACTCATCTCCTTCTTTCATTCTAATTTGACGGTACCCACTTTTAAGTTCAATTTTAGAGAAAATACAAAACCATGTAATTCATTTAACATGTCATCTAGTAGAGGAATAGGATGATAATACTTTACGTTATGTTGTTGATCGCTCGACAGTCACACACATCCTCCATGACCTATCTTTCTTAGGAACTAAAATCACGGGAATTGCACATAGGCTCATGCTTTCTCTCACATACCCCTTATCCATCAACTTACTAACTATTTTTGAGTTCTTTTGTTTCCTTAGGATTACTCCTATAAGCGGGTTAGTTTAAAATGGCTGCACTAGGTATAAAGTTGATTTGATGCTCAATTCCTTGAATAGGAGGTAATCCTTTTGGAATTTCATTTGGAAAGACATTTTCAAATTCTTGCAATAAGAGAAACAACAGAACTTGGCAAAGAAGTTCAAGTTGGTAAGAAGTGTCAAGTTGGTAAGAGCTAAAAAGTACCTCTTTGTATAAGAGTACTATCATAGGTTTCCTTGTTCCTAAGAACAAAGCCTTCTTAACATCACTAGTCTTCGCATAAAAATTTTCTTTTCTCTCTGTTTTTTGCCTCACTATTCAATTCTCTCCCATTCTTTTCTTTTTTCTCTTTTCTTAGATCTCTCTCTTTTTCTTTTGCAGCAGCACTCACTCTTTTATTTTCACTTGCTCTTTTTTGTTTACTCTATCTTTGTAACCTCACTTGATCTTCATATACCTCACTGGGAGTCAGAAGACAAAGAGTAACATGCCTCTAATCGTATACAAAAGAGTACTTATTAGTGAATCTATCATGTTTCATCTGTTTATCAAACTGCCATGGCCTACCTAACAACAAGTGTATAGCTTGCATTAGAGTTACATCACAAAGAACTTCATCCCCATACTTTCCTATGCCAAAAGAAACTAACACCTTTTTTTGTAACCCTCACTTCACCATATCATTTAACCACTATAGTTTATAAGGGCGAGGACGTTTACTTGTGGGAAGCCTCGATTTCTCCACCATGGTCGTGCTGGCAACATTTGTACAACTCCCACTATCAATAATCACACCACATACCTTGTCTTTAACAAGACACCTAATATGAAATATGTACTCCCATTGCACATTCTTCCTTCTTTTGACTACACGCTCAAAGCTCTCCTAGTTACCAACATCTCCCCCTGAACAACATATTTTTCCCCCTCATCAACATCCTCTAATGATGGCATGGATTCATGTTCCGACTTGCTGTCCGTCTCAATCTCTCTGATGTGCCTAAATGGGGTTTAAGCACATGCAAAACCAATTTGAATGACAATAAAACAATGTCGATCAAACTAGTAATCAAATGGAGTAAACTTCTTCTATTTATGAACCGATTCCACTAACAAGGATGTGATCAATCTTAATTCCAAGTATTATGATGCTCTGATACCAAAACGATGATGTGCTTAAAACCAAGTATAAGCACACAAAACCAATTTGAAAGACAAATCACACAATGTCATTCAAACTAGTCCTCAAATCTCAAAGTAACGTGAACTCAAATTGACAAGTGATCCTAATTTTTGCTTGGAATATCTTGCTTTGATACCAAAATGATGATGTGCCTAAAAGGGGATTAAGCACATGCTAATGAACCAATTAACAATCACTAAAATGGCAAGATCAATTTGATTCAAGGTGGAGCAAATTGTTACGTGACCCTAATTGCAATAGATGATCTGAATGATGTATTTCATGAAATGAATTATCATAATGATATATTCCTCAATGAAGATCACAAATACTGTTGAATACCATGTTAAATAATACACAAATTCAACAAGAAAAACGACCGTAATTCCACCTTCCAAAAGGATTGATTTCACGGTTAAAAAATGTGCAAAATGGAGGATTAGAAATCAAGTTTAAAAATAACTCAATTAAGCACTAATAATTCGAATAACAAGGAACTAAATCTGACCAAGAAATGTTTCAATCTAACCCTAGATATTATACACTAGAGAAGAAAAGAAAACATAACAATTAGAAATTGATATAACTCACAATTTCAATTGTTGCACTCGCCATAATCTTAACTCTTGGGATTGAAATTGATAAGAGGAAATTGAACTAGGATAACCCTAAGCTCTCTCATGTAAAGTGATGTGTTTTAATATGAAAATTGGCCTCCTCAAAACCTTACTTAAGCAAGTATTTATACTTGCTCCCTTTAGGTTTAGAAAGTCCACAAAATTACAATTATGTCACTTTTAAGGTGGCCAGTCCTAAATGAAAATTACAAACAAATGAAAGTGTCTCAAAAGAAAATTATAACATAGAATGGTCCAGTAACAATTACAAAGTACAAAAATAATATAAATCTTTAAGAGCCAATGTTTCGAAGTGAAATTAATCGTAGTAGGCCTTTGGAGGCAAATATGATGATGTCCCATGGCCATTAACTAATGTAAGTCATTTGGCATCCCATGAAGAAATATTATTATAGCTGTAAGATTATTACTCAAATATTTATTAGATAAAAGAAATAGAATGAAATATAAGCGATTTAGATCATCCAAATCGAGTTCTAAGAGAATCTATGGTGCTGGAAAATTTCCCATCATCTCCTCGGGCTTTTGAAAGATTTGCCCTCAAATCTAGAGGGTCATTTTTGGAACCGAACTCGAAATCTCTGTTAGCCTGTTCTCCCGGTTACCAGATGTAGTGGAAGTAGTTTTGATCTGCTCCTGAAACTGGTGCACCTCAGACAGAGTCATAGGTGATAGTACTATGCGAGACCCTCCTATACTGAACATATAGGTATTCCTGAATCCATCATGTAACACCTTCCGATCAAACATCTAGGGCTTACCTAACAGCAAATGGAATGTACACATAGGAATTACATCACATAGAGTCATCGTAATATCTCTGTCCAACACTCACAGGCATATTCGCCCTTAGCGTAACATGCATACTGCCCCGATTGTCTAACCAATGCAAGTCATAAGGGCTAAGATGTGGACTAGTAGATAAATGTAATTTGTCTACTAGTGCAGAAAATATAACATTCATGTAACTACCATTATCAATTTTGAGTACACAAAGGTTACCTCTGATCCTACAAGAGGTGTAGAATATGTTCTCCCTCTATATGTCACTAGCATCAGGAGATAAGGTTAGAGTCCTGCGTAACACATTAATAGGTAAATATTGTTCACCTGTACACTCCTCATGTGTTTCTGCAGTCTGGTCATCATAATACTCCTGCAGTGCTACAAACAGGTTTATAGCTTAGCCTATTCCTCTTCAACCTTATGTTTTCCCTAGCGCCCTCCATAACGGTCATCACCCTTTTATTTAGACACTATGCTGTTATATACCTAAATCCCATGTACTTAAAGCATTTGATTTGGCATACTTTTCCACTAGTAGATCCAGGAACAGTTTGCCTCACATCTGATGTTATCACCTCTTTACCCTTCCTAGAGGGTATATTTTCTCTGGAAGTGCTAGGGGTAATTTTGTCCACTGCTCTCATTATCTCACCTACCTCCTTTACCCCTCCTGATCGACCGTCAGCTGCCATGGGTCGTAGTAGTATTGGGCCTACTGCTTAGAGCCTTGAACAAGTTGGACCTCCTTTGCCCCTCCACTTTCAAGGCAAACTGAATAGCCTCATCAAGTGTAATGTAGCACTACAAGCTTAACAACAAATGCAATCTCATATTTCAACCCTGAGATGAAGCGTGCTAGGGTTTGTTCTAGAGGTTCGATTGACCCACATCTAATCATGAGGGTTTCAAATTCCTACACATAATCATCCACTGTCTTGCCTCCCTACCTCAAAGTCTACAATCGCATAAACAGTTCCTATTTGTAGTGCTTAGGAATAAATCTTTTTCTCAACACCCTTTTCATATCCCTTTATGTCTGAATCTCAGCCTCCCTATCCCTATGCCTGCTGATAATCAAATTCTTCCACCATAGTGCAGTGTATCCTATAAACTTGATAGTAGCCAATCGGACTCTAGTATTATCATCAATCTCATAACATTCAAAGAGACCTTCAACCTTATCCTCCTAGTCCAAATAATCATCAGCTGATCCCTTACCGCTATAAGAAGGCATCTACAACTTCACATACTCCATTCCTCGAGGTAGGCCTGAAATCCTATTCTGATATAGATTAGCCCCAAAGTTGTCATCCCTTTCTTCCCTATAAGGATGATGATCCACTTCCATCCTTCTATTCAGATTTCCATCTCCCACTACTCTATCTCTCTGAAGGTTCTATGGAGCTACCCGAGGTGAGCTAGAAGGTTCACCATTGGTGGTTGTGGTAATGTCATCCTATCAATCCTAGTTGCCAAAGTAGCAACTATGGTAGAAAGATCCTAGAGCTGTTCTTCCAAAGTCCTCCTACCTATAATATTATGACCCTGACCTCCACCAACTTGGCTATTGGCCACATTGCCAATTCCCCCATTCACACTTTCGTTAGACATGTTGTGATTTAAGAAATAATCCACAAATTACAGCACACTCCTTCATTAACACCAACCCACACATTTAACAACCACAATAATGTAATCGCTCACATTTCAAAAAGAATTATAGGCACAAGGAAATAATTTAGTACTCCAAGTAAATTTCAATAAATGAAGTACACACGCAACTACTTTCAAGTAGTTAGAATTAAATTCAACTACAAGTGCTTAAGTAACTAGTCAATTACTTTCACACTTTAATGACTTGTTTGAATTCAAATTCTACTACTCAAACCTTCCTTTCTTAGCCATGACACACATTCACACTTTAGCTTCAACATGCAGCACCTTACTCCTTACAATTCCACAAATTCACAAATGGCAATTCCCTCACTCAACACACAAACACAACGCCAACAATTCAATACTCCTTTTTACACCACAATTCATACACATACAACCATGGTGCAACAACCCCTACAATTTTTTTGCAATCACAACTCTACACATACTCTACGGTTCACACTCCCAAACATACAAGTTTCACCAGTACAAACACTAAAGCAAACCGTAACTTATACACTAAAATAGCAACAATTCAAATTTGAAAATCAAACAACTTCACTAATTGTATAACCTTTCCTCAAATGGTAAGAAGTAATTTTCAAATTCAAACAACCATTCATTAACTTCTTCAACTTAATATTTGTTTTAAAATTCAAATAATTTCCAAATCTTCCACACAACTCAAATATGCAAATGCTCAATTACACCCTCCATTTTTCCAAAAACAAACATGTAAGGATCATAATTCTTCTTCCTACACAATTGCACTATAGAATTTATATTCAAAATACACTAACTCTCCTCTTCCTTCATGGTGAAGTCCACAACATAGAAGCTTCAACAAGTACTCAAAACTCACTCTAACAAGCAGCAAGTTCAACTTCTACTCAAGACAAATCATGCCACTTCAAGCAATTAAAACAACAATTTCAATTTACTCCCAATTTCAATATTAAAGATGTAAGAACATGAACCATAAATTTCTGAAATTCAAAATCAAACAACCCTTCTCATAACCTCAAGCTCTGATACCAAAAAGATGATGTGCCTAAATGGGGTTTAAGCATATGCAAAACCAATTTGAATGACAATCAAACAATGTCAATCAAACTAGTAATCAAATGGCGCAAACTTCTTCTATTTATGAACTGATTCCCCTAACAAGGATGTGATCAATCTTAATTCCAAGTATTATGATGCTCTGATACCAAAACGATGATGTGCTTAAAACCAAGTATAAGCACATAAAACCAATTTGAAAGACAAATCACACAATGTCATTCAAACTAGTCCTTAAATCTCAAAGTAGCATGAACTTCAAATTAACAAGTGATCTTAATTTTGCTTGGAATATCTTGCTCTGATACCAAAAAGATGATGTGCCTAAAAGGGGATTAAGCACATGCTAATGAACCTATTAACAATCACTAAAATGGCAAGATCAATTCGGTTCAAGGTAGAGCAAATTGTTACGTGACCTTAATTGCAATAGATGATCCAAATGTTGTATTTCATGAAATGAATTATCACAATGATATATTCCTCAATAAAGATCACTAATACTCTTGAATACCATGTGAAATAATATAAAAATTTAACAAAAACAATGACCATAATTCCACCTTCTAAAAGGATTGATTTCACGGTTAAAAAATGTGCAAAATGGAGGATTAGAAATCAAGTTTTAAAAAAACTCAATTAAGCACTAATAATTCGAATAACAAGGAACCAAATCTGACCAAGAAATGTTTCAATCCAACCCTAGATATTACACACTAGAGAAGAAAAGAAAACATAACAATTAGAAATTGATATAACTCACAATTTCAAATGTTGCACTCGCCAGAATCTCAACTCTTAGGATTGAAGTTGATAAGAGGAAATTGAGCTAGGATAACCCTAAGCTATCTCACGTAAAGTGATGTGTTTTAATATGAAAATTGGCCTCCTCAAAACCCTACTTAAGTAGGTATTTATACTTGCTCCCTTTAGGTTTAGAAAGTCTACAAAATTGCAACTATGCCACTTTTATGGTGGCCAGTCCTAAATGAAAATTACAAACAAATGAAAGTGTCTCAAAAGAAAATTACAACATAGAATGGTCTAATAACAATTACAAAGTACAAAAATAATATAAATCTTCAAGAGCTAATGCTTCGAAGTGAAATCAATCGCAGTGGGCCTTTGGAGGCAAATATGATGATGTCTCGTGGCCATCAACTAATGTAAGTCATTTGGCATCCCATGGAGAAATATTATTGTAGCTGTAAGATTATTACTCAAATATTTATTAGATAAAAGAAATAGAATGAAATATGAGCGATTTGGATCATCATCCAAATCGAGTTCTGAGAGCATCTATGGTGCCGAAAAATTTCTTGTCATCTCCTCGAGCTTCTGAAAGATTTGCCCTTAAATCTAGAGGGTCATTTTTGGAACCGATCCCAAACATCTCTGTTGGCCTGTTCTCCCGGTTAGTAGATGTAGTGGAAGTAGTTCTGATTTGCTCCTAAAACTGGTGCACCTCAAATGGAGTCATAGGTAATAGTACTATGTGAAACCCTCCCATACTGAACATATAGGTGTTCCTGAATCCATCATGTAATGCTTTCCGATCAAACATCCAAGGCCTACCCAATAGCAAATGGAATGCACACATAGGAATTACATCACATAGAGTCTCATCATAATATTTCTGTCTAACACTCACAGACACCTTTGCCCTTAGCATAACATGCATACTGTCCCAATTGTCTAACCATTGCAAGTCATAAGGGTTAGGATGTGGACTAGTAGATAAATGTAATTTGTCTACTAGTGCAGTAAATATAACATTTGTACAACTACCACTATCAATGATGAGTACACAAACGTTACCTCTGATCCTATAAGAGGTTTGGAATATGTTTTCCCTCTGTATGTCACTAGCATCAGGAGATAAGGTTAAAGTCCTGCGTAACACATTAATAGGTAGATATTGTTTACCTGTACGCTCCTCATGTGTTTCTGCAGTCTGTTCATCATAATACTCTTGCAGTGCTACAAATAGGTCTGTAGGCTCAGCTTGTTCCTCTTCAACCTCAACATCTTCCCCAGCGCCCTCCATAACAGTCATCACCCTCTTATTTGGACATTGTGCTTCCATATACCCAAATCCTATGCACTTAAAGCATTTGATTCAGCGTACTTTTCCACTAGTAGATCCAGAAATAGTCTGCCTCACATCTGGTGTTATCACCTCTTTACCCTTCCTAAAGGGTATATTTTCTCTAGTAGTGCTAGGGGTAGTTTTCTCCACTGCTCTCACTGTCTCACCTACCGCCTTTACCCCTCCTGGTCGACCATCAGCTGCCATGGGTCTAGAGTAGTATTCTGCCTACTGCTTGGAGCCCTGAACAAGTTGGACCTCCTTTGCCTCTCCACTTTCAAGGCCAACTGAATAGCCTCATCAAGTGTACTATAGCGTTGCAGTACAATAACATATGCTATCTCATATTTTAGCCTTGAGACGAATCGTGCTAGGGTTTGTTCTAGAGGTTCAATTAACCTACATCTAATCATGAGGGTTTCAAATTCCTGCACATAATCATCCACTATCTTGCCTCCCTGCCTCAAAGTCTACAGTTGCATAAATAGTTCCTATTGTAGTACTCAAGAATAAACCTTTTTCTCAACACCATTTTCATATCCCTCCATGTCTGAATCTTAACCTCCCTATCCCTACACCTGCTGATAATCAAATTCTTCCACCATAGTGCAGCATATCTTGTAAACTCAACAGCAGCCAATCGGACTCTAGTATTATCATCGATCTTATAAAATTTAAAGAGACCCTCAACCTTATCCTCTTAGTCCAAATAATCACCAACTGATCCCTTGCGTTATAAGAAGGCATCTACAGCTTCACATACTCCAGTCCCCGAGGTGGCTTGAAATCCCTATTCTGATATGGATTAGCCCCAAAGTTGTCATCCCTTTCCTCCCTGTAAGGATGATTATCCCCTTCTATTCTTCTATTTAAATTTCTATCTCCCACTAATCTGTCTCTCTAAAGGTTCTGTGGAGCTACCCAAGGTGGTGCCTGAAGGTTCACCACTAGTGGTTGTGTTAATGCTATCCTATCAATCCTAGTTGCCAAAGTAGCAACTATGGTAGTAAAATTCTGGAGCTGTTCTTTCAAAGTCCTCTTACCTACAATATTATGACCCTAACCTCCACTAACTTGGCTATTGGCCTTATTACCAATTCCCCTATTCACACTTTCATTGGACATGTTATGATTTAAGAAGTAATCCCACAAATTACAGCACACTCCTTCAACAACACCAACCTACACGTTTAACAACCACAATAATGTATCTCACATTTCAAAAAGAATCATAGGCATAAGGAAATAATTTAGTACTCCAAGTAAAGTTCAATAAATGAAGTACACACATAACTACTTTCAAGTAGTTGGAATTAAATTCAACTACAAGTGCTTAAGTAACTAGTCAATTACTTTCACACTTTAATAACTTGTTTGAATTCAAATTCTACTACTCAAACCTTCCTTTCTTAGCCACAACATAAACCCACACTTTAGCTTCAACGTGCAGCACCTTACTCCTCACAATTCCACAAATTCACAAATGGCAATTCCCTCACTTAACACACAAACACAACGCCAACAATTCAATACTCCTTTTTACACCACAATTCATACACATACAACCATGGTGTAACAACCTCCACAATTTTTTTGCAATCACACTCTACACACATTCCACAGTTCACACTCCCAAACATACAAGTTTCACTAGTACAAACACTAAAGCAAACCGCAACTTATACACCAAAATAGCAACAATTCAAATTTGAAAATCAAACCACTTCACTAATTACAACCTTTCCTCAAATGGTAAGAAGTAATTTTCAAAATTCAAACAACCAGTCATTAACTTCTTCAACTTAATATTTATTTTAACAATAAAATAATTTCCAAATCTTCCACACAACTCAAATATGGAAATGCACAATTACACCCTCCATTTTTCCAAAAACAAACATGTAAGGATCATAATTCTTCTTCCTACACAATTGCACTTCTAAATTTATATTCAAAATACACTAACTCTCCTCTTCCTTCATGGTGAAGTCCATAACATAGAAGCTTCAACAAGTACTCAAAACTCACTCGAACAAGCAACAAGTTCAACTTCTACTCAAGACAAATCACGCCACTTCAAGCAATTACAACAACAATTTCAATTTACTCCCAATTTTGGAATTGAAGATGTAAGAACATGAACCCTAAATTTCCGAAATTCAAAATCAAAAAACCCTTCTCACAACCTCAAGCTTTGATACTAAAAAGATGATGAGCATAAATGGGGTTTAAGCACATGCAAAACCAATTTGAATGACAATCAAACAATATCACTCAAACTAGTAATCAAATGGCGCAAACTTCTTCTATTTATGAACTGATTCCATTAACAAGGATGTGATCAATATTAATTTCAAGTATTATGATGCTTTGATACCAAAAAGATGATGTGCTTAAAACTAAGTATAAGCACACAAAACCAATTTGAAAGACAAATCACACAATGTCATTTAAACTAGTCCTCAAATCTCAAAGTAGCATGAACTTCAAATTGACAAGTGATCCTAATTTTGCTTGGAATATCTTGCTCTGATACCAAAAAGATGATGTGCCTAAAAGGGGATTAAGCACATGCTAATGAACCAATTAATAGTCACTAAAATGGCAAGATCAATTCGGTTCAAGGTGGAGCAAATTGTTGTGTGACCCTAATTGCAATAGATGATCCGAATGATGTATTTCATGAAATGAATTATCACAATGATATATTCCTTAATGAAGATCACTAATAATCTTAAATACCACATGAAATAATACACAAATTTAACAATAACAATTACCGTAATTCCACCTTCCAAAAGGATTGATTTCACGGTTCAAAAATGTGCAAAGCGGAGGACTAAAATCAAATTTAAAAGTAACTCAATTAAACACTAATAATTCGAATAACAAGGAACCAAATCTGACAAAGAAATGTTTCAATCCAACCTTAGATATTACAAACTAGAGAAGAAAAGAAAATACAACAATTAGAAATTGATATAACTCATAATTTCAATTGTTGCACTCGTCACAATCTCAACTCTTGGGATTGAAATTGATAAGAGGAAATTGAACTAGGATAACCCTAAGCTCTCTCATGTAAAGTGATGTGTTTTAATATGAAAATTGGCCTCCTCAAAACCCTACTTTAGTAAGTATTTATACTCGCTCTCTTTAGGGTCAGAAAGTCTACAAAATTACAACTATGCCACTTTTAAGGTGGCTGGTCCTAAGTAAAAATTACAAACAAATGAAAGTGTTCCAAAAGAAAATTACAGCATAGAATAGTCCAATAACAATTACAAAGTACAAAAATAATATAAATCTTCAAGAACCAATGCTTTGAAGTGAAATCAATCACAGTAGGCCTTTGGAGGCAAATCTAATGATGTCCCGTGGCCATCAAGTAATGTAAGTCATTTGGCATCCCATGGAGAAATATTATTATAGTTGTTAGATTGTTACTCAAATATTTATTGGATAAAAGAAATAGAGTGAAATATAAGCGATTTGGATCATCATCCAAATCGAGTTCTGAGAGCATCTATGGTGTTGGAAAATTTCCCATCACTCTCCATCATCCTGCATCACCATAATTCTCTTGTTCGAAAATTGACGTGCTATATGTCCCCTTCCCTAGCATTTAAAACACTTAATATCATGATTCCTATTTGGAAAAGAATCAGGTTTACCTTTATTCCCATGAGATGCCAATTCTGCTTTTTGTTCTAGCATTAGTTTAGAATGGGACTACTTCTCCTCCTTCTTCCCTGTATTAGCTCTACAGTTGGAAGAACTCAATGTCACATGTGTGGAACTAGTACCTTTCCACTTGAGTTGCTTCTCCACCTTAATCAGCATGTGACCTATACCATCCAACTTTATATAATGTTGCAACTCCACCACGTTCTGTATATCTCGATTCAAGCCTACTAAGAACCTAGCCATAGTAGCTTCTTGATCCTCCTAAACATTCGCCTGGTCATCATAACCTCCATCTCCTTATGATATTCCTCCACACTCCTATTCCCTTACCTCAGTTTTGCAGTTTATTATACAAATCCTTGTAGTAATAAGTGGGAATAAATCGCTTCCTCATCACCTTCTTCATCTCCTCCTAAGTCTTTATTGGTGGCTCTCTATTCCTCCTCCTACTCAATAACAATTGGTCCCACCAAACTATAGCATAGTCAGAAAATTCTATGGCAGCTAATTTAACCTTCTTGACTTCAGAGTATTTATGATAGTAAAAACGAGTTCCACCTTTTTCTCCCACTCAAGATATATATCAGGATCATTCTTCCCTTTGAAGGAAGGAATTTTCATCTTTATATGATATGGATCCTTCAATGCAAATGTTCAATAACAATCAAATGTTACAAATACCAAATGATACGATCCTTCCATGCAAATCAAATCTTCAATAACAATGGCTTCATTAAGAATTTTAGGGTTTTCTGTATTTGGTACTAATGAATAAAAACAAAGGATATGGATAAAATTACCAATCTATAGATGCCAAGATTGATAAAATTAAACCGGTTCGCAATTAAATCATAAAACGATAGAGACCACGTTCTATAAATCAATCACTAAAGTTAAAGAATTCCAAGAATTCAATAACAATGTTCGCCACAAATTCTATAGGGACCAAGAATCTGATAAGAACAATTAGAATAAAGGGAAATCAAATTCCCAATATTCAAGAACTTTCCAAAGAGGATTCACACACTCAAAAGTGTTTTGCTTTCAACCAAGATAACATTCTGTTCGAAATACCTAAAGACCACTATTTATATCATGCCTAAAAGTAACCTAAGGACATATTAATAAAAATTGTGCGAGGCCATTCAAGGTCGGCGGCCTTGAAGTTAATTTGGTCAGCCTTCATTCAAGGCTGGCTTAAGGCTGGCCAAACTTCACCTTGTGTCCTCCCGACGCTTATTTCCTCCCTTTTTGGACCCCGTACTACCACCTATAGCTCGGATTGACTTTGATTTCTTTGGTGCTCGTATCTTAGCTCTTGGAATCGTATCATTATATTTCCTAGATTTCTATCCTCTTCTTTCCTAGCTCCTCTACTTCTCCCTACATTCCTCCTATAACCCTAAAAGAATCCTGATCAAATTCAACTGCAGACCCTTCTCTACCCCACTTATCCTTCTCCATACGCACTACCCTTCTAGGCATTTTATCCCTCCTTCGTCCAGTAGAAGCAATTCGAGACTGCTCAAAATTTTTCTCCATTTGCTCCTAAAATTGATCCATCTCTGCTCTAAACATCCTCCTCATCTTAGCAGTTAGAGTCTCCATGATCAATTTCATGTCAATACCCCCCATCACACTATCAGAAGAATTTCTATTAGACATATTTTCTACAACAAGAACAAAGATGATAATAGAAAAGTACAGATCCTCACTGAATCACTCCCTTAAGTGTTTTCTACTCAATCAATGAATCTCCCTAATCACTCGTATTTTATGGCTCGTAAGATTCAATTGGCTTTTACGCACTCTAATGGTCTCACCACTCTTGCCTTTTACCACTCACAATCTCTTCCTTAGTTCTTTTAGAACTAATAAACAAATCAGAGTTTATTTCCTGTTGGTTCAATAGATTCCTTGTTGTTAGAATCAATAACTCAACAAGTCACGACAGTTTCCCTAGCAATTTAAACAGACACAAATATGATTTTTAGGCCTTTAATAAAACAATTGCCAATAATCCCAATTTTTTTTCATCTATTCAAACAAGAATTCAATTGTGGATTAATGAACGTATATAGTAACTGCTATAAAAAGTATAATAAGATCAATTGATACATAAAGATTCAAACTTTTTTTTTTAATACGAATTTCTTTCTTTGTTTTTTTGAATTTAAACCCTAGATCTACAAATTGGATTCAAGATAGGCAATTCCTAACCAACTTGATTGCTTTGATGCCAAATGATGTGAACCCCATTAACCTATGCCGAAACTTGAAAACTAATTGAATCGAACAATTGACGATCAATCACGAACGAAGGGAAAACGACGACCTGTTGCTTATAGTGAAGCAAGAACTTTAGTATGATGTATACGCCACAATCAGGATGGAAGACCGATTGATAAGTAAAGGTATGAACTCCACGGAACAATTCTGATAAGTTCAAGTTCTTCAAGAATAGAAGAAGGGTGTTTGTAATTCAATAATGTCAAAAAGTGTCTACAATGGAGTCTTTGACGACCATTTATAGTCTCACAAAAAAAAAAAAAACAAAACATATAAAAAAAACCTATTTGTGACTAAGGAAAACATTATACGCCAACCGCCTAAATTTGACTAAAGTTGGCCTATAATTTTTACTAAGCCAGCACCTAAGCAAGCGGCCTAAATCCAACTTCCAGCTGGCCTAAATTGGAGTAAGCCGGTTTAAAAGTTGGCGGCCTTGATCGTGATTCCAACTGGCTTATCTCCTCAACACCGGCCACTTAGGCTAGTGGCTTTGATCCTCCACACTGGCAGCTTTAGTTCTCAGCAAACATCTTCAAGCCGTCTTCATTCCGAGACATCTTGGACTTCAATGACTTAGATTATTCTTGGTTCATTCTTGGGTTGACGCAAGTCTTGCTCCTCATCTTAAATTTCTTTGATTAGCCCATTAAGTGCATCCTTAAGTCGTTTAGCTTGAAATCAGGTCATAGGTCCAACCGGCATCCTAAGAAGATCTGCTATCCATTTCTTAACTCGGTTGTCATCACCATGCTTAGGTCCTTATTTGGGGAAAGTCCTACTCATGTCATAATAAGGCAAATATGTGTTCAAGGATATATCAAGAGTATGTCCAAGAGAATGTCCAAAAATATGTCTACGAATATGTCCAATAAAGTTCAATAGGTCAAAAATGGTCATAGATAGTCATAAGCCCTTAAGGTTTAGAAAAATAGCCTTAACATCATTTCTTTGAACTTTTGTATTTATTAAGGGTTCAAAATATATCTAAATACCCAAAAATATTCTAAATTAAATAAAAATAGAACAGTCTTATGAAGGTAGAGTTTCTTGAAGTGGAATTACTGGTAGAACCTACAACTTTTACAAATAGGGGATGTTAGTATATGTATACGAAGAGTATACTATGAAAACAACTAGGGTTGATCGGATCACCTTGATCAAATGAAAAATCCTTGAATACCTAAAATAAAGGTCCTAAAATGTAGAAAATATGTAAGATTAGTAACTTCCTTAAGAGAGTTAGAAATCACTCTATCTTCTTGGAAGTTTCTTACATAGTGCATGGAGTAGGTGATTTCAAAACCTTTGTCGGTTTTAGAGATGTAAGTGGGGCTAATTATTGTTGCAACATTCTATCTTTATAGTGGAACATTAGGTTTATTTGGTGGAAAGTTAGGTGAGGAAAAATTAGAGGAAAATGGTGGCAAAGTGGCATGTAGAGGCGCGAGGTTTTTATATAGCTAATCAGGCTTTTTACTTCCCCTTTGATAATAGTTAAGTTTTGTTGTTTTATTATTTATTAATGTTCTATTTTTCCACACCTAAGGGAATAAGATTTAGTAGGTTTTAGAGTCATTATTGGCCTAAGATATCATAGGACAAGGTAGGGTAATTATAACTTAAGGTAAGACAAGGTAATGAATGCTTAATGGATAAGATCACATGTTGTTATTTGTCATGTCCAAAGGAGGAGCTCAACTAATTTTTAAGTCAATTGTAGGTTGTTCTCTTAGCTTAACCATGGTAATTTTTTGTTTAATTTAGGATAGATTAAGATTAAGAAAGATGGTCTTGAGATGACATAGAGTAAGGTATGGTGACAATGTGTTATGGAGATGAGATTTGCATGGAATTTTTTTCTTGCTTGAACTGCTTTGAAACTTCAATTTTTCCAAGATATTTACAGTTCTTTATCCTAGTTTAATCAAGTTAATTTAGGATAATTTAGATTAGATTAAGAGATACGATTCCAAGAGCTAAGATACGAGCACTAAAGAAATCAAAGTCAGTCTGAGCTATAGGTGGCAGTACGGGGTCCAAAAAAGGAGGACATAGGCGTCGGGAGGACCCAAGGTGAAGTTCAGCCAGCCTTAAGCTGACCTTGAATAAAGGTCGGCCGAGTTAACTTCAAGGTCGCCGGCCTTGGTACCGGCCTTTAGTGCCGGCTTATATATTTAGGCCGCCGGCCTTTGGCCGGCTTTGAGCCAACCTTGAATGGCCTCGCACAATTTTTTTAGCCATGATATAAATAGTGGTCTTTAGGGTTTTTTTTTTTTCGGACAGAATGTTATTTTTTTTGTTATAAGAAAAACACTTGAGCGCATGTGAATCCCCTTTGGAAACTCTTGAATATTGAGAATTGATTTCACTTTATTCTAGTTGTTTTTATCTAATTCTTGGTTCCTATAGAATTTGTGACGAACATCGTTATTGAATTCTTGGAATTCTTTAACCTTAGTGATTGATTTATAGAACGTGGTCTCTATCGTTCTATGATTTGATTGCGAATTAGTTTAATTTTATCAATCTTGGCATCTATAGATTGGTAATTTTATCCATATCCTTGTTTTTATTTTGTTAGTACCAAATACATAAAACCCTTTGATTGTTACTGATGATTTGATTTGTGTGAAAAGGATTCGATTTAATTCCGTAACATTTGGTATCAGAGCATTTCCAATTTTGTATCATTTGGTATCAGAGCAAAGGTTGGTGGATTTATGAATCGACGCGGGTTAAATCGGTAAGGCTGTTGAATCTCAATTCAATTGTAGCTTTAATTCAATACTGCTGTTGGTTGAAAATTTGGAAATTTATTTTGATAAGTATTGCTGTGAATTCAATTGTTGCGTGTTGAATTGCTGTGAATTGGTGTTTTGGGCTGTTGTTGAGAATTGGGGTTTTTGGTGAATTTCTATTGCTGAATTTTAAGTGTTAGAGATGTCGTCGCATGGAAGTGTTAATGTCCTAATAACAACTACAATGGGAATAATGCTGATAATGGGGGTGAGGTTGTGATTAGGGCAGAGTTCAATCAAATCCAAGAAAATATTAGATTGATTATGGAAAGATTAGAGGTTAGGGATAGAAGGAGCTATAGTGGTGTAGGAATTAGGAGGAGACATTCTAGTGGTGAATTTGATGCCGGTAGTGAAAGGAGTAGGAGAGGAAACAATGATGACAGGCGTAAGGGGATTGAAAACATAAAGTTGAAAATTCCACCTTTCACTGGTAGTAGTAAACTAGAGGAATTCCTAGACTGGGTGCCACGGTTGAGAAGGTATTTGACTACTATGAGTGGGATGAGCGCATGAAGGTAAAAATGGCGTCTCTAGCATTCTCTGAATATGCTAGTCTATGGTGGGATAAATTATAAACTGAGAGACGTAGGGCGGATGAGGAGAAAATGCGTTCATGGGCTTTGATGAAAAGGTTGATGAGACACAAATTTGTGCCAGATTACTATAAACAAGAGATGCTGGTGGAGTTGCAATCCTTGAGGCAGGGTAAGAAAAGCATAGAAGATTATGTAAAGGAGTTTGAGACACTAATGGCAAGGTGTGATATTAAGGAATCATCAGATGAATCCATAGCTCGTTTCATCAATGGGTTGAAGATGGACATTGCCAATGTAGTGGAACTCCAACATTATCAGACTCTTGAGGATGTGATTAAATTAGCCAGTCGGGTTGAGTGGCATCAACGCAAGCGGGATCAGAAATCATATCAGCACCATAAGTCAGATGATGGTGAGAGGGAGAAGGAAAGGAAGGAAAAGGGAAAGGCAATCGCCAGTGAGGCTGTTAACTAAACACAACAAAAGAAGAGCAGGGATATAAAATGTTTGAAGTGTTTAGGACTTGGCCATATTGCTTCTTAATGTCCTAATAAAAGGGTTATGGTCATAAAGGGTGACAAAGTTGAGAGTGAGGAAGAAGAATAGAAGGGTACTGAGGCAGAAGAGGAAGATGAAGACATTATAGCACATCCATTATAGGGAGACTTGTTAATGGTTAAGCAGGATGAAGCTGTTCCTAATCAAAGAGCCAATTTATTTCATATTCAAGGTATGGTGCAGGGGAAGACTTGTTTGATTGTAGTTAACACAGGCAGTTGCACTAATGTTGCTTCAGCAAGCTAGGTTACTAAGTTGGTTTTACAGGTGGAGCAGCATCTAAGACCTTATGCTCTTCATTGGTTGAGTCCATAGGGAACTGTTCATGTACACAAACAGGTTCGTGTTCCATTACCTATTGGTGATTATACTGACAAGATTGTTTGTGATGTAGTTCCCATGGAAGCTACACACTTGATCCTTAGAAGACCTTGGCAATATGACCTCAGAGCTAAGTATGATGGATACACCAATGAGTATACCATTCAGCAACAGGGCAAGGCATACAAGCTTCTTCCTATGAGTCTAAATGAGGTATAACAAACAAGGTTGATTTGCCTTAAGAAGCCCAAGGGAAAGAGGAGTCTGTTTATGTGGTCTAGAAGGATGGACGATATAGATTCGAGGTCGAATATTTTTCAACATGGAGGGAATGATACAATTCCAAGAGCTAAGATACGAGCACCAAAGAAATCAAAGTCAGTCCGAGCTATAGGTGGCAGTACGGGGTCTAAAAAAGGAGGACATAGGCATCGGGAGGACCTAAGGTGAATTTTGGCCAGCCTTAAGCCGGCCTTAAATAAAGGCCGGCCGAGTTAAGATAAGATAGGGTGGATTGGATGAAGAAATGCTAGGTGAAATTGCATAGGGAAAGGCCTACATGACTGAGGAGAGTTGCAACCGAATTTCATGTGTTCTTTTTCTGAATTTTTCCATTCCTTTTCCTTAAGTAAATAAGGTATAATTAAGGTACAATAAGGTGTAATTAAGGTAAGATTTGATAAGGATAAGATAAAGTAGAATCATAGTTGTTAAAATTGTAATTTTACTCCTATGATTCTATGAGTTTACGATTTAGGAAATCTTTTTTAGTTGACTTGGATATAAAACTATTTCCATATAGAATCATGTAGAATCACAAGTTCACACGTAAAATCGATAAAATCTTACATTTTTAACCAAGTTTACCAATTCTACATATTTTTGTCAAATGGGCTAAAAATTGAAAAATACAACTTGACTTTTACAAGATATGAATACTATTAGTTCTCTAAAAGAATTGGAATTATAATACAAGGTAATGTTGATAGTAATATTAATAATGATATTAGTATTGATGATGAAGATGATAACATTGATGATGATGGTGAAGAGAAAGATGACAATAATTTTGACTTTTGATGTTGATAAAGGAGCTAGTTTTTTTTTTTTTTTAGTATTGTATTTTATTATTACAATTCATGTTATAGTTCATTCCCTATTGGTATTATTATTTATATTGTAATTTTATACATTAGCTTAACAACTTACACTAATTTATTTATACAATAAGTATATAATTTTTATTATAAATTATAACTAAATTTTATATTAAATCTCTTTATTCTATTTTATATTTCATGTTTTTTTTTATGTTTATAGTAAACATATCTATAGTTTTTAAAAGCTATTTTACATTGGTTGTAGAAACTTACATTTTTACGTTTCGATTCTACATTCCAATTCTATAAACACTTTAGTGATTTTAAGTAGAACCACGAGTTTAACAACTATGGGTAGAATAGGGTAAGTGAAATAATTACAAAATTGGAAAAAATCACATGTTCAATGTCACTTCTTTAGATCGGCCACCTTATGTCATTTTCCATATTAATTTCATGTCCTTTTCATAAGTTAGATAAGATAAAATATGGTAAGATTGAGATAAGATCTAATCGATCTTATTAGAGTTTGATAAGATAAGATAACGGTTGGAAAATCAAAGTTTTGTGTGGAAATTCACCCTTGAAGATGGCATCTTGAAGTGGGACTTGTAACTGGCTGGTTTTTGAGAAATTTTTCTATTGTTTTGTGTGTTATTAGGTAATTAAAGACATAATAATGAATTATGAAAAAAAAATAGTTAAAATAGATTAGGATTTAGGGGTGGTTTAAGCCTAATCGCTTAAAAGACTTTAGGTCAAAGTTTAAGGACTTTCAATTTTGAGTTTGTTTTGTAGTGGGATTCATTATTAATTTGTGTTTATTTTAGTTGATCTAAGTTTTAGGATGTTAATCCTTATGATTAGCATAAAATTGAATGGATTTAGAAAGGATTTGATTCAAGTCAATACTGTTTTCTTGAATCGTCTAATTATCCATAAGAGGTTGACTTTAGCCAAATTAGAGTGGACTTTAAGGAATCATGTTTAAGTTTTAAAATCCAATATTCACAAAATAATTGGGGTTGAGTATTGGTCTTATAAATATAATTTGATTAAATTCAAGTTTAGTTTACTAGATAAAATCATAAAATGATGACTGAATCCTCAAGTAAGGAGTTCAATGGTAATTAATGTAATTGATGATTTATAATCAAAATTTTATTGAGTCAAATCCATTAGTTTCATAGGAAAAGGGCTTCATATAAATCTATGATGTGTTATCTTCTAGATCTATCCAAAATTATATCAAGCCTTAGCTTTAATACTTTAAGTCTACTTAAGTCTCCTCGGGGATATCGAATGGAAGACTTAAGTTAGTAAGTCGGGTAGTGCTTGTTGACTTTATTTGACTGTTACTCTAACTAAGTTAACTTAGGTCAATTCATAGTATATTGAGTTATCTCTAATTCTTAAACTAACGTCGAGTTTATTTGGAATTGTACCTTAAACATATGTCCTTATTCAAGGTCTATTTGATAAAATTTCATTAAGGAGTCACACTTTACTCCTTCCCCCCTAATCCCCACTTTAAGAAAAGTTTTGTCCTCAAAACATGAATTCGTACTTGAGTCTTCAAATAAATTAAGGTACTTGAGCCTTATCTAATCTTCTAGTTCCTAAGCACCTTCAATTTAATCATGATGTCTCCATTGTACCTTTACGTAGCGGATCTCTTTGGTCCTTAACTTTTAGATTTTGCAATCCAAAATTCTCATAGGATGTTCTTCATAAGTCAAATTTTCCTCAAGTTCGAGTGGTTTCAACTCTGTGATCTAATCTAAATTGGAGACATATTTCTGTAATATGAAAACATGCAATACATTATGTATGCCAAACAAATTTAGGGATAGTGCCAATCGATAAGCTAGATTCCTTATTCTCTCGAGTATATTAAAAGGTCCAATATATCTAGGACTTAGTTTTCCTTATATTTTAACTTGATGAATGCTCTTGATTAAAGTTATCATTAAATAGGCATGATCACCCATAACAAATTCCAAAGGTCTTTATTTTTCATCAACTTAGCTCTTTTGTCTATCCTGGGATTCCTTCATCTTTTGTTTAATAATAGCTATCTTTGCTGTAGTTTCTTGCATAAGTTTTGGCCTTATAATAATTTTCTCAATGTCATTCTAATACAAGGATGATTGACATTTTGATGGGAATCAAATCATGGTTCTTACAAAGTTATTCAATGCAGGACGTAAAACGGAAGAATCGGATGTGGACGTCCTTAAGCCGCCATAAAAGCTGGCGACTTTCATCCTAGACCAGCCATTCAAGGCCGGTGGCGTAAAGATAAGCCGGCCATAAAGGTCGGTGGCTTAACCTCCAAGACCAGGCTTTAAGGCTGGCGGCATTGCTTACTAAAGCCGATGGCTTTGGAATATAAGTAGGCCATCTAGGTTGGCAGCTTATCATGCAAGGCCGACAACTTATGTAGACGAGTCGGATGAAAATTTGTGACTTTTCACATTTTTTTTCCTTTGCTATATATTTGTTGTTTTGTAAGGATTGAGGGACTTTTTGACATTTGAGAAAATCTATTGTGAAGTTTATTCTTCATTTTTACTCTTATCAATCCGTGGGATTGTAGCGAATGACGGTATTGGATTGTTGTACGTCACATCAACAAATCCGTACTAGGACTACTCTCTTATTAGTGCGTCATATCCGATAAGGGTTTAGGGATTTTATTGTGTTCTTGTTCGTATCACTCATTAATTGAATTGTTAGATTCGATTATCGTTAATTGTTGCTTAGGAATTGGAATCACTTAATCTAATCATAGTTTGAGGCACATCATCTTTTGGTATTAGAGCTCAAATTAAGATTATGGAATTATGTCTATTGGAATTCCTTTGAGAGATTAGGGTTTTGATGTTGTGGAATTGTGTTACGGTTTGGTTGTTATTGAATTGAGATTATACGTAGACTATTAAATTGGATTGTGATGTTGCTGTGCAATTTGATTCAGGTTATTTATGGAATTCATATTAATTGAAAATTAGGGTTCTTTGTTGTTATTGTTATGGTTATGCAATTCTATTGCCATGGGTTGTGAATTTCATTATTAGATTGATTATAGAATCAGGGTTATTGTTGTTGTTGCTGAGTATCCTTGTTGTATTATTGTTTAGGTTTGAGTTGAGGATTGAACAAAGGTGGTAAAGGGATTGTGTCGATTAGGGATTGTTGGAGTGTGTGATTGTGACTATGAAATTCTTGTGTTGAGTGGCAATTTTGTTGAGTATGTCGAATGACGGTGTTAGTGGAGGATTTGGCAATGAGGCTAACAGCCAGGTTAGAGGAAGAGTATAGGGTCGTCGTGCTGCAGGTAAAAGAAGAACAGTAGAAGAGCAGTTGCAGGACTTGATTACCATTGTTGCTAATCTAGTAACACGGGTCGATCAGATGGCCTTACCCCAATAGCTAATGGCAAATCCACAGGCACCCCCACTTAGGGTAGCCCTTAATGCTGTGGGAAAAGAAGGAGCAGTAGGAGGAAACAGGGGAAAACAAGTTGGAAGACAGTACAATGCTTATAGAGAGGAGAAGGATGACAATTTTGGGGATGAACTTTATCCTAATCATGAGTTCAGACCGCTTAGGGGTCTAGAGTATATAAAATTGCAGATGCCTTCATTTGCTGGAAAGGGACTTATAGAGGAGTACCTTGACTGGAAGGATAAAGTAGAAGGACTCTTCAAGTGCTATGAGATTAATGACCATACGAGAGTTCGTTTAGCAGCAGTTGAATTTACAGGGTATGCCGCCTTGTGATGGAAGAACCTTGTAGCCAATAGGAGGAGAGATGGTGATGCTGAGACTCATACTTGGCAAGAAATGAAAAGGGTGCTAAGGAAGAGGTTTATACCAGAACACTATAGGCATGAGTTATTCATGAATCTCTAAACATTGAGATAGGGGGGCAAAATAGCGGATGAGTATGTCCAAGAGTTTGAGACATTGAGGATCCGATGTGGGATAGTTGGACCTCTTGAACAACTATGGCGAGATTTGTGTCCGGGTTGAAATATGAGATTACATATATTATCGAGCTACAAAGGTATGACACTCTTAATGTGGCCATCTAGTTGGCTTTAAAAATTGGGAGGTAGAGGCACTCCAATCCATATAGAGCATCGAGTAATAGGTATGGATCCATTACTCAACTATATGGATCAGATAATCAACATGTTAGAAAGGGGGGAATTAATAGGATTGTGTAATCGAATGCAATTGTTATTGATAGAGAGAGGGAAAAGGCAAAGTGATTGTAGGGGCTGATATTCGGTAAATAGAATCAGGGTCATCAAGTGGAAAGATTCGTCAAACCTAATGCTTCAAATGTATGGGCTTTGGACACATGGCTATTGAGTGTCCTAACAAAAGGGTGATGACTGCTATGGAGGTGGAAAAGGAGGGTGACAAGGAAGATGTATTTGAGCCTATAGATTTATTAATGGTGTTAAAGAAATACTATGAGGATCTAGATATTGAGATACATGAGGACAAGGGCAATGATCAATATCTGGCTATTAATGTACTGCGTAGGGTAATGACTACATCTCTAGATATTGAGGACGTGTAGAGGGAAAACCTATTTCATATTCTCTACAAGCTCCAAGGTAATCTTTGTACCCTTTTTATTGATGGTGGTAGTTGCACTAATGTTATAGTCGCTGCATTAGTGAATAAACTATAACTAGTCACTACACCTCATCTTAGGCCCTATGAATTACATTGGTTGAGTGACTGAGACAGTTTGCATGTCACTCAAAGGGTTAAGGTTCCAATCAACATAAGGAAAAAGTACCAAGATGTAATTGATTGTGATGTTCTCTTTATGTGAGCATCACATATATTACTAAGTAGA
This sequence comes from Laguncularia racemosa, assembly GCA_037954665.1. NCBI lineage: Eukaryota > Viridiplantae > Streptophyta > Magnoliopsida > Myrtales > Combretaceae > Laguncularia > Laguncularia racemosa. Next base: position 2,196,069 of record JBBMOL010000088.1, read on the forward strand.
CCTTTGTTATCTGATAAGAGGGTGCTACATGATGGATTTAGAAACACCTATATGTTTCAAAAGGATGGTAAATAGGTTGTTTTAAATCCTATGTCACCAACTGAGGTTGGCAAAGCCCCAAAGCACATCAATAAAGCCAATGATAGGGAGTCTTGTTAGTAAAGAGGAAGGGACTGGGTAATGACTTAAATAGAGTGAATGAGATACTGGTAATTCAGAAGTCATCAGGAAAACCACGACTTAAGGACAACACACACTTGCAGACTAAGATTTTCAGTCTAGGGGATTCCTAGAAGTGCGTAACAAAAATAGAGGAACCATCAGATTTGAAGATAAATCTTTCTCAAGTCGAGGAGATGATGGGAATCAAATCACAGTTCTTACAAAGTTATTCAACATGGGACGCAAAGCACAAGAATCAGAGGTGGACGTCGCCGACGGCGTAGAGATAGGTCGGCCATAAAGGCTGAGGCTTAACCTCCAAGATTGGCCTTTAAGGTCGGCGATGTTGCTTACCAAAGTCGGTGGCTTTGGAATATAAGCCGGCCATCTAGGCTGGTAGCTTATCATGTAAAGCTAGTGGCCTTTATTCCAAAATCGACGGCTTCTGTAGATGAGTTGGATGAAAATTTGTGACTTTTCGCATTTTGTTTTCCTTTGCTATATATTTGTTGTTTTGTAAGAATTGAGGGACTTTTTAACATATGAGAAAATCTATTGTGAAGTTTATTCTTCATTTTTACTCTTATTAATTTGTGGGATTATGGCGAGTGACGGTATTAGATTGTTTTGCATCATATCAACAAATCCGTACTAGGACTACTCTTTTGCTAGTGCGTCATATCCGGTAAGGGTTTAAGGATTTTATTGTGTTCTTGTTAGTTATCATTCGTTAATTGGATTGTTAGATTCGATTATCATTGATTGTTGCCTAGGAATTGAATTCACTTAATTCGATCATAGTTTTAGGCACATCACATTTTCTGCCATACAATGCTTTATATGAGGGCATCTGTATAGTTGAATGATAACTATTATTATAAGTGAATTCCACTAATGTGAGATGTAAATCCCAATTTTGTTTAAATTCCATAACACGAGCTTGGAGCATATCTTCCATTATTTATATAGTTCGCTCAAATTGTCCATCTGTTTATAGGTTATATGTTGTACTAAAGTGTAACTTTGTCCCCATAGCTTGTTGTAAGCTCATCTAGAATTTAGACACAAAATGAGGATCCTTATCTGAAACAGAACTAACTGGTACACTATGAAGTCTAACAATCTCACGAATATATATTCATGTTAGTTTCTCCAATGAATAACTTTTATTGATTGGAAAGATGTGAGTAAACTTAGTAAGCTCTTCTTCAATTACCCAGATGGTATCATATCCACTTGAAGTCTTTAGTAATCAGCTTAAAAAATCAATAGTAATTTGATCCCATTTCCATTTAAAGACGTGGAGGATTATATCTCTTTTCATTTCTTCTTACCAAAAATTTCTTTTCACATCTTAATAGATCTTAGTTCCTCTTAGATATATGGTGAAGTAGATTGATGTGCCTCTTGCATGATTTCCTTTGTTATCTTTGTATCATCAAGCACACAAAACCTTCCTTTCTATTTTAAAGACCCATTAGTGTGAACCTTGAAATCATCATATTTCCCTTTTTGTTTCTCTTGTTTAATATCTAAATCATTGGATCTTTTTCTTATGCTTCCTTTATTCGTTTTACTAAAGTAGATTCAACAATTAAATTTGCTACTCCAATGTATATGCCTAGTCAAATCCAAGTTCATACACTCAAATTCCTTGATGAATTCTTATTGTTTAGTAAATATTGATGCTATTTTTGCATAACTTTTCCTACTTAATGCATCAATAACTGCATTTTCCTTTCCTAGGTAGTAATTGATTCCCAAATCATAATCTTTGATTAATTCTAACCATCATCTTTGCCTCATGTTTAATTCCTTTTAGGTGAATTGATATTTGAGGCTCATATGGTTGGTATAAATCTCACACCTTTGACCATACAAGTAATGTTGCTAGATTTTGAGAGCAAACACTATAACATCTAGTTCTAAATCATGTGTGGAACAATTCTCTTCATGAGGTCCCAATTATCATGAGATATATGCTATTACCTTATGATTCTATATTAATATACATCCTAACCCATTGTGTGATACATCATTATAGATTGTAAAAGGTTCATTGTTGTTAGGCAAGATTAATACAAGGGCAATAACCAAATACTACTTCAATTCTTGAAAGCTTCTTTCCCTCTTATCAATCTAAACAAAATTTTCATTTTTACGGGTTAATTGAGTAAGAGGTTTAGCAATTATCAAAAAATTCCTAACAAATTTCTAGCAATATCCAGCTAAACCTAAGAAACTCCTTACTTCATTTACTATTTTAGGCCTTTTCCATTCAACTATGGTGTTAACCTTTTCTAAGTCCACATAAATTTCTTCTCCTAACACCATGGGGCCTATAAAAGAAAATTCTCTTAACTAAAACTCACATTTTGACAACTTAGTGTAGACTTTATGTGCTCTCAAAATTTGCAATACTAATCTTAAATGTTCTTCATGCCGTTTTAGTGTTAGGGAGTAAACTAAGATATCATCTATAAAAACAATAATGCACTTATCTAGTAATGAATGAAACACTTGGTTCATTAAATCCATAAATGCAATCAATGCATTAGTTAATCCAAAAGGCATTACTAAGAACTCATAATGACCATACCTAATACAAAAAGCTATTTTAGGTACGTCTTTAAGTCTAATTCTTAGTTGATGATATCTCGATCTCAAGTTTACTTGAGAAAACACACTTACTTCTTACAATTGATCAAATGAGTCATTAATGCAAGGAAGAGGGTACTTGTTTTTAACTACAACCTTATTCAATTCATGGAATCAATGCAAAGTCTTAATGATCCATCCTTCTTCTTAGCAAACAAAATGGGGACTCCCCAAGGTGAAACATTAGGTCTTATAAATGCTTGATCCAATAATTCCTGTAATTGAGTTTTTGATTCTCTTAACTCAATAGGTGCCATTCTGTAAGGTGCCTTAGAAATTGGTTTCGTTATAGGTTTCAAGTCAATAGTGAAATTTATCTCCCTTTTAGGTGGTAATCTAAGCAATTCACTAGAAAATGTGTCAGGGAATTCCTTAACCACCTTTATGTTTTCAAGCTTAAGATCATTCTTTTTCTTCTTAAGAGTATAAACTAAGTATCCAATTATTTCCTAATGTTTCTCTTTAGTAATCATTTCCACATGATTTAATTATTGCCTTAATGGGCTAGTTCTCCTTCAAAAGTTGCTTGGTTTCCACCTATAGTATTAAAGGTTACTTCCTTTTTTCAAGAAATTAACCATAGCATAGGCTTTAGACATCTAATTCATTGACAAGGTTATTCCATATTTAAGCATGGGTATCACAATCATGATGTGCCTAAAAGGGAGTTTAAGCACATGTAAATAAGCCAATGGAATAACTCCAAAATGATAAGATCAAAATTGGTTCAAAGGACAACAAAAATGTGTATCCCTTATGATGTAAGATGAGCCGAATGTTATAGTTTTCAAGGGAACAATATTACAAAGATGAAATCCTCAATTGCAACACTAAACACACTTGAAATCCCATGTGATTAACACACAAAACAATAAGATCTAATTCAGTGATCCACTTCCCAAACAAAATGATCCGCGGTTCAAATGAGGCTAAATTAAAGGTTAAAAACCAATCAATTAAGCAATAAGAATTTGATTACAAATGCAATCAAATTTGACAAGAAAACATCCAATTCAACCCTAGATATAACTCACTAGTGATGAAAAGGAAACACAACAAAAAGGAATTGATATTACTCACAATTTCTCCTTGTTGCACTCACCACAATTCCAATTCTTAGTATTGAAATTGATAAGAGCAAATGAATTAGGAAGAAACCTTAATCCTCTCACGTAATATGTGCAGTCTATTTTGAAAAATTCTCCCTAAAAACCCTACTTAAGCAAGTATTTATACTTGCTCCCTTTAGGGTTAAAAGTTCACAAAATTACAACGATGCTACTTTTAGGGTAGCTAGTCCTAAAAACATAATTACAAGCAAATGAAAAGTGTCCCAAAACTTACAACATAAATAGTCCAAAGAAAATAAATTACAAGTAAAAATAGTCTTCAACATGCTAATTATTTAATAGGATTCGTCGACCCAGCTCATCACTGGTTTAGGTCGATCCATGGATAACCCACAAATTGAGTCAGAGTGAGTTTATCCATCGCCTTGTAAAGCATGATAAGAGTTCCTGTTGGAATATACAATACATGAATAAGATAAAAGAGGTTAACAGACAAATAATTCTTGGGTCAATTTGCTCAAAATGGGCCCTCATTGCCAAGATTTAAAATCCTTTGGTTCTTGCCTTAATGATAGGTTTTGTCGGATTTTGATTCCTATCATCTCCTCGGGCCTCAAAAAGATTTGTCTTCAAATCTACATATCAAATGTAGTAGAGAATTTGTTTCCTTCTAGCAAGCCACCTGAAGAAGTATCACTGCAGAATCCCAATATCTGAAATACCATAGGGGGTGATTGTTTTCTCTCCTCCATTTCTAGGATATATCTCATCTACAAACATAATGACCCATTATCCACTGAGGTCTCCCTTATCTCAACCCATTCTACTAAAATTGTTTTCTCCTTTTCTAACTCATTTGTATAGCGTTGATCCTCATGGCCCTCTAATGGTTGGCCCAACTGATCACTACGCTCTAAAACCTCTGAAGGTGGACACAACTGTCTTTGAACAGTTTGGCTCTCTGATGATGGGCTCATTTGACTTTGACCCTTAGAATCCTCCAATGGTTTACTCAACTGCTCATGAGCCTTTAGTACCTCTGAAGGTGAACACAACTGCACCTGAACAGTTTGGTCCTCTAGTAGTTTGCTCATTCGACTATGATCATCAAGATCCTCATCTGTGTCTAACAAATTTTGTGCTCTAAGGTTTGGTTCAACTACTCATGGCCCTCTGATGGTCTACTGATTTGTTGCTAAACCCTTTTAACCTCTGAAGGCGACATCAGATTCAAATAATTCGTTTTCCCTCCTTCTGGAATACATAAGTATTCTTGAAGCCATCATGTAAGACCCTTCTATCATATAACTAAGGCCTGCCAAGCAATATATGGGATGTACACATAGGTAAAATATCACACTCAATTTCATCACAGTATTTATCCCCTACACTGAAAGGTACCCTAGCTCTTTGGGTCACATGCAAACTCCTCTTATCATTAAGCGAATGCAATTTATATGGTTCAGGATGTGGAGTAGTGGCAAGTTTTAGTTTCGATACTAACGATGCTGCTACCACATTGGTATAACTACCACCATCAATTATAAGGACACATAAATTTCCTTGTACCCTACAAAAGGTATGGAACAAGTTTTCCCTTTGTTCATCATCTTTAGTAGTGAATGTAGTAAATTTCTAGCGCAATACATTAGTATAATGAAACATTTCACTAGACATGATTGTGTTCAAACCCAACAACACAATAATTATCCTTACACTTCCACGGTTCAGGTACACAACCAAGCCACAAATGAAGTACACTCAACTACTTTCAAGTAGATAGAATTAAATTCAATTACAAGTGCTTAAGTAATTAGTTCAATTACTTTCACACTTTAATGACTTGTCTGAATTTCAAATTCTACTACTCAACTTTTCTTATTCTTATCTTGACTTCTTACCACTTAAATACACAATTGGCAGCAATTAAACACATACATAACACACCATTCACCACCACACAACTTCCCCTTTGCTCACGGTTTAACAATGTTCACACCACCAACAAGTAGCTTGACAACACATACAACAACCAATACCAAATGTTAACACCCTTTATTAAATTTACAAAAGATACAACATTACATACACACTACTTTAAGCCATGGTGCACTTTCCCCACTTACACACAAACATCAAACCGTAACTTCAATACAAAAAGGCAGCTCAACTTTCACATTCAAAAGGAGTTCAATAAGTGCAAGGTTCCACAAATGGTAAGGAGTTATTTCAAATTCAAATGACACACAATTAAACAATCACTTAATGTATGTTTTGAACTTTCAAATTGCTTCTTAACTCACACTTCAATTCTAAAATTCAAATATGAAAATTACAATTTGCTACTCCTCACCTCCACTTCGAGATCACTTAACACTACTTCACACATACGACAATTCACACCATCACTCACACTTACACACACATAACAAATCACATCGCCATTCACTTCCTTTGATCACGATGCAAACACTCACCATCGATTCATACACTACTTGCAATCCCCTTCACTTAACACATATAAACACAATGCTACACACACACTTCCACACATTGCACTCTTCCACCTCAACACAATTTTCCAAACCACAACTTAATAAACAATGCAGCAAAAAATTCAAATGATCTCACTTATTGCAACCTTTCCACAAATGGTAAGAAGCCACTTTTAAATTCAAATGAACACACAATAACTTCTATCTCTTAATGTGTGTTTTTGAAAATCAAATAGCTTCCATATAATCTACACAATTCAAATATGAAAAATTGTACAACTATACTCTTATTTCTGAAATCAACATGCAATGGATTACACTTCCACTCCCTTCACAAATGCGGTAATTTCCAAGTTCTAAAATTTGAATTCAAAAATACACTTCTACTCCTTCCCTTCACGAAAATTATCAACCACAAGGAGCTACAACAAGTCTTTCAATTCAACTTCAACAAGCAACAAATTCACTTCTCAATCAAGACAATTACGCAACCTCAATTCACAACACACAATTTCGAATCAAAGTGAAGAACCCTAATTGATAATGAAGATCACAAATTCAACCAACACTAAATCCCTTCTCTTAACTTGTGCTCTGATACCAAAAGATGATGTGCCTAAAAGGGATTTTAAGCAAGTGAATATAAACTAATGGAATAACTCCAAAATGGTAAGATCAAAATTGGTTCAAAGGATAATAAAATTGCGTGATCCTTTATGATGTAAGATGAGCCGAATGTTATAGTTTTCGAGGGAACAATATTACAAAGATGAAATCCTCAATTGCAACACTAAACACACTTGAAATCCCACGTGATTAACACACAAAAGAACAAGATCCAATTCTATGATCTACATCTTAAACAAAATGATCCACGGTTCAAATGAGGCTAAATTAAAGGTTAAAAACCAAGGCTAAAACCAATCAATTAAGCAACAAGAATTTGATTACAAATGCAATCAGATCTGACCAAGAAAACATCCAATTCAACCTAGATATAACTCACTAGTGATGAAAAGGAAACACAACAAAAAGGAGTTGGTATTACTCACAATTTCTCCTTGTTACACTTGCCACAATTCCAATTTTTGGTATTGAAATTGATAAGAGCAAATTAATTAGGAAGAAACGCTAATCCTCTCACGTAATATGTGAAGTATATTCTGAAAAATTCTCCCCAAAAACCTTACTTAATCAAGTATTTATACTTGCTCCCTTTAAGGTTAAAAAGTTCACAAAATTACAACTATGCCACTTTTAGGGTGATTGGTCCTAAAAACATAATTACAAGCAAATGAAAAGTGTCCCAAAAACTAACAACATAAATAGTCCAAAGAAAATAAATTACAAGTAAAAATGTCTTCGACGTGCTAATTCTTCAATAGGATTCGTCGGCCTAGCTCATCGCTGGTTTAGGTCGGTTTATGGATAACCTACAAGTTGAGTCTAAATGAGTTTATCCATCGCCCTGTAAAGCATGATAAGTGTTCCTATTGGAAAATACAATACATGAATAAGAGAAAAGAGGTTAGTAGATAAATAATTCTTGGGTCGGTTTGCTCAAAATGGGCCCTCATTGTCAAGATTTGAAATCTTTTGGTTCTTGCCCTAATGATAGGTTTTGTCGGATTTTGAGTCCTATTAAATCATGTCTATGGTTACAAGTTATCCGTGAATTTTGATTAAACGTGATTCAACTACCCTTTGGTTGCCATTATATTTCTAATTGGAGTCCTAATTCTGAAGATAGTGGTAACAACTATTGCAGGTATCCTCAAATTTCTTAATACCATCTTAGATATAAATGAATGTGTTGGTCCAGTGTCAAAAAAAGTATATACATGAGTATCATTTATTACAACATATCTTGTACAAATTATTTAAAAAAATATATAAGTTTTCTATCCTAACCCATTATAAATAAAATAGGTGTTGTTAATTACTTACCTGCAACCAAATAAGTGTTAGCATATTTATCCTCCAAGGTAGATAATTCCATCTCATATTCTTTAACATTAAGGTCTTCCCATTCTCCTTCCAAGTTATACACCTTTGCTGTAGTCACACCACTAGCACCATTATTCTGTCCATTTCTATTTATGCTTAAGAATTTGTGCTTCTTTCTAGATAAGTTGTGATACGATGATCATCAGCTCCATAAAAGAAACACTAGGAAAGTGCTTTATATTACATTTCCAACATATAACTTGATAGAGCCATTTTATACTCAATCTTTATAGTATAAATTGTGTTAAATTATTATTGATTTTATAGAAATCATAAGGAAATGGTACTTTAATTCTATCATCGTGATAAATCAGGTTAAATGGAGTCAAGGATGCCAATTCAAGTATTTTAGAGAAGTCATCTATAACTTGGATCAAGACAAGAAATTACACCACCGGAGGAAGCACGGTTTGAGGCATGGCCAAGGTTCAAACCGTGTTACACACTGGACAAGAAGGCGAAAATGAGGACTTTGAACAGAGAGAGACACGGCTTAAGGCACGACCGTGGTGGAACCCGTGGGATAAACCGTGCTTGAAGTCGTAGTGGAAGATAGATGTGCCAAGGAGAAGAAAGTGTGGAACATCAACCAGATGAAGACACGGCTTGAAATCTAGCCGTGGGTGTAACCGTGCTACACACTGGACACGGATGAAGACTTGAAGATTATGCACAGACGAAGGCACGACTTGAAATCTGGCCGTGTGTTTAACCGTGGTTCACACTGGGCGCGGTCGAAGACTTGACGAATATGCACAGAGGATGGCACGGCTTAACCCACGGCCGTGTGGTGGGGCGTGCCAGGCAGACGTATCTTCACTTCTCGAAATCTACTTGAAAAAGGAAAGATATTTTCGTATCTTGCTAGCAAAAGATCACATGCTATCCATCTAATAGTATAAATAGAGCCAACCCTAGAGGGTTAGGACAACTTTTGAACTTTTGAATCTTTGGATCTTGAAGAACCTTAGATCGTCTTGGAGGCAGAGCAAGCAACCGGGTTCATTATGTTTCTATCTTTTATTTTCGTTTTATTGATGAACATGTGTAGCTAAGCTACTTTTCTAGCCAAAGGGTCATAGATGTTTAATTCTCCACGAATTGTGAGGTCTAATTGACTTGTATTTATTCTATTCTTTGCTTTCGGGTATTCATATATCTTCTGATCTTTTTGTCATTATTATCTTTGTTGATTGGTATGAATAGAGCTCTTCTACTCAATTAGCAAGTTAATATATTGTCAACTAGCACGTCAAATCCGTAATTGTTTGATTGTTCTAGTCTTAGTGACGCAATAACATGTTTGGTTATAAAAGAGATGATCGAATTCATGTTATGGAGGTGTGTGATCATGTTTAAATAGGTTATCTTATAATCTACTGGCATGAATTGGTAGTCTCTCTAGATCTTAATGCTATTGATAGATTAAATCCTAAGCGCTTGTCTAAGGGTTGTTTATTCAATAAGAGAAATAATTCAAAGCGCTTGTCCGAGGTTATCGAGGAAGTAAGGAGAGATAGGTTGTTAGAGCTTGTTAATAACCATAACCAATTTATCTAGAACAAGAATAGAGAACATTTGCATCGATGATCAATTCCTAGAATTAAACCATCTTGATTCCTTTGGCTAGGCTTTTACCAATATCTGATTTTCTTACCTTATTTTACTTTATTTGATTCACAAACAAAACCCCCCATTTTCCTTTTTCTTATTGTTCTCTTTGAATAGAAATATCTTTACCAATCCCTGTGGATTCGACCCTACTCACCACTATATGCAAATCATATAATTGTCTAGGAGTAGGTTTTATTTTTGTTGGATTCGACACCCATCATAACTCTTTTTCCACTCATTACTTTGGTGTTAATAGAGGGGGTAACAGATTGATTAAAAGGTTTCTTCACTTGAAAATTGGTTCCAATATCTTCCATGTTTCCTTTCCCTAAAATTATTTTTCTTCACCTAGCCCTTTCTTGTTCCCTCTTTTTAGCTCCCTCTAATACTCGAGCTTTTCCAACATTCCATTAAAGGTATGAATTTCAAATTTTTCTAATTTTCTCTACATTTTAGGTTCTAATCCCCTTATGAAAAACTTCCATTTTTAATTCATCCCTAGCTTAATAAGATGCTAGAGCAAATTACAACAATCTACTAAACTTAGTTTCATATTGATCAATGGTTTTATTCCCTGAGTTATAAAGAGAAATTCACGACTATATTTGGTTCTTAAACTACTAGAAAAGTAATTTACCAAAAATTCTCTTTTAAACATATTCCAATTGATGGGTTAAGGTAAGGTTCTCCTTTTTCATTCCCACCATGTTTTAGCCCTTAAATTTAAGAGATAGGTGCCATAACTTGTAATTAGGGCGGTACCTCAAAAGCTTTAAAGGATCTTTCTACTTAAGACAACCAATCTTCTACCTCATCTAGTTTCCTAAAAATCCCATTGAAGTACTTGTTACATTTGATAAACTCAAGTAACATTCTTCTTTGAGGTCTATACAAGGGTAGCAAAGGTTTAACATTTTCATGTACTCCAGGTGAGACTTCTTCCATGGCTATAAGGGGAGGAATAGGCTTAAGTGGGGTGGAGTTTGTTGCCTTTGTTCCACTAAATTCCTTATCATTTCAATCTACCTTTGTAATGCCTCTAGAATTGCATTATCCACATTAGGTGTAGGGGGTGGATTATCATTCCTTAGTTCTTAGGGCTCAAGGTTTCCTCTAGATTCTCCTTGACATAATCTTCCTTAGATTCTAGTGTTGCTTTATACATTAAATAAGATATATTAAGTAGAAATAAATACAAACACTATCACTCCATATTCACATAACATTATAGGCATACGTACCACATCATCATTACCATCACACCATATCACATAGGTCTCTATCATACCTACTCATACCATGGTCCATACCTGCACATATTAAACTCATATATTTGTCTCTTTAATTATTACAAATCATCAGAAATCTAAGGTGTCAACAAATGACACCATAGTTCTGTCATTCTTCTCCTTCCTCATCTACTCCATAATCCATCCACCCTTCCCATATTCCTACTCCATCATAATTGGGGGTAGAAGAGAAGTAACATCACTCCCATCATCTATTCCCTCGTCAAATTTTTCAATAAGACTATCTTGCTCTTCTAGATAGTTTTCAAGATTGGATAGTCTTGCCTCAATCCCATAATTGAGGTCTAAGGAAATTTCTAGAAAACCTACATCAAATTTTCCCAAAATCATGTCAAATAGGGCTAAAGTGGGATTGTGACTAAATGAGGGAGGTACAAAATATCTAAAATAATCATAAGTTATTTCAAGTTAAGTGTAGGGAGTGGTTTCCATGATTACAGAAAAAGTAAAGTTCATTCCTCCCTCCTATGGAGCAATATATATGAGTGGGAAATTCCTAAAGCTCTAATGGTGACTCAGTTTTCATAACAGCAAGGGGCATTAGGGACAATTCTTGGTGTGGATACATCTAAGAAAGAGGTAAAGGTTCAATTTCAATAGGGATAAGGAATTAGGGATTTTCTTGTCCTTGTACAAACATACCTAGATCAAAAGATGGAAAGGTTAAGGGTGTTGTTGGTGGCTTAACAAATTAACCGAAGTTGGGTTCCAATTTAAGCATTCTTAGCTCATATTTTAGTAGTATAATAGAAGAGCTAGGTCTACTACTATGATCACAGAGGTAAGTTAGTGGAGGTCTAACTAACCAACATCTTCTCTAGCAAATTTTAGCTCAACTTACTTAGTCAGTTTATAAGCTCAAATATCTCTATTGCCTGTCATAGGCAAAGATAAAAGTAAGAGTAAGTGGAATCTAAATCTTGAAATTAAGATAAGTAAGTCACTTATATTACCCTACTATGAACATAACATCCTTTATAAACATGGTTTTCCCACACTATTGAGCACAGTTTTCAAGTCTGTAGATGTACTTAACCAAAGATGGAGTGGCTATGAGACATCTATCAAGCTCATCTATGACTCGTGCCCAAGCATGTCTTAACCCCTTCTTCCATGTAGCCAAGATCTCTGAAAGGCTCTTACGATGCCCAAGTAGTACAAAATCTTCAAATAAGACTTGGAGTTAGTTTCTATACTTAGAAAGTATCTCAATGGAGGCTATTTAGAATGTGCCCCATTAGATTTAGCTTGTGGGAAGATTATACAACATAGAAAAGAAAAATAAGCACATCTTTTCTTTAATTTATATGTTAGTGAAAAGGTTATGCTCCCATGTCCAATCACTCTTAAATGTTGACATATATATATATATAAGTGTGTATGTATGCTATTATAACTTAGGCTCTAATATCACTAAGAATTGTTATACCCTAAGGGATGCCTTAGTTGTAATAGCCTGCCATATACTATACAAAATTCTAAGAATAGCTATATTTCAACACACATAAACTTTAATAAGGTACATAGGCATCATTACTTTAGAAATCACCATGAAGATAACTATTTTACAAATAGTAAGGATGCAAACTCTTAATATGTAAGTAAAGTAAAACATTAAGTTTTTCACACATAATAAGTGAATAGATAAGTCTAGATAATTAATATTACATTTATCTAAAAAGAGTATTCAAAATTAAGAATATCTATTCGAGTAGTCTTCATCTTCACTCACCCATTTAATACTATCTTGAGGATTCTCACTACTGGCTAGATTCTATCGGGTTAAAACTAGTACAATGCTTGCAAAAAGGGAAAGCTGTAGGGGTGTAAGCTATATCTAGCTTAGTGAGGTCCCAACTCAAAACCACCTTTCATGCAAGACAAACAAGTTATTATTTTAATGCATGAATGCATGAACAAACATATGTCATTCATCACTTGTAGTCTATCAGAAACCACATGAAGTCTAAGGAAATTTCTAACCAATATGCCCCTCCTTTGACCTTGGGTTAATGATCTTTTTAAAATTCCATCGGAGTTTGGGTTATCAATTTCGTTACACTAGGATACATCCTTGGCTACACAAAACTCAAGGCCACACTCTTATATATATCAATAATTATGCTAGAAGAATAATCTTCTAAGCAAGGACCTAAGACAAACCACAAGAAAATAATTTTTTCTCTACCCATACAACTCCAGATACATGTGCCCAAAATAGAATAGTGAACACAAATTTTGTAACTCCCTAAAATTTCACTCAATAGAAACTTTATCAAACTAGCTATGATAAGAAGATACATTTAAGCTATAGCTCCAAACGAACCTAAGATTAGTCTAGAAATTAAAGATAACCCAATATATCATTAGTTGACCTAAGTCAAAGCCAACTTAATTAGAGCAAAAGTGAACAAAAGTCAACTAACTCAACCCAGCTTATTAACTTAAGTCTTCCACTTGATTCCTCCAAGAAGACTTAAGTAAACTTGATTCATTAGAATTAAGACTTGATATAGTTTAGGATAGAGATGAAAGATCAGACATCGTAGATTTATAAGATACTCCTTTTCTATGAAACTGATGAATTTGACTCAATAAAATTTTAGTAAAAAACCATCAATTTCTTTCAACATCACTAAATTCCTTATATGAGAATTCGGTTTTCACCCTAGTATTTGGTCTAACAAACCAAACCTAAATTTGATCAAAATTCATATACAAGAACAATACTTAATCTCAAGTATTTTTGGAATATTGAGTTTAAAAACTCAAGCACAATTACCCAAAGTCTACTCTAATTTGACCAAAGTCAACTTTTGATGAATCATTTGACGATTCAAGAAAATGAGTGTTGAATTAAATCAAATTCTTTCTAAATTTAGCCTATCGAATCCTAATCACAAGGATTAAATATCCTAGAACATAGATCAGAAAAAATAAACACAAATTAATAAGAAACTCAATTATAAAACCAAATCGAAATTGAAAGTCCTTTAAACTTTTCCCTAAAAGACTTTTAAGCGATTAAGCTTGAAACCACTCTCAAATCTTAATCTATTTTAACCAAAATCTTCCTAAATCAATATTACACCTTTAATTACCCAAAAATACATAAAATTTTAGAAAATCTAGACAAAGCTCTACCAGATACACCTCCTTCCTGATGTGCCAAAATCCACTTGGAAGCACAATTAAAAGACTTAAGAAAAACAAACTCAAGTCAACAACAAAACCAGTTCCAAAAAGGGCAAAATTGCGTGAACCTAGTGAAGGTGCAATGAAATCCAAATACTCAATGTTGCAATTGTGATACTACAATAATAATCTCTTCTAACATCACACTAATCCAATATAATCCCACGTGAATAATCCACAAATTCAAAAGAACACTTCAATTCTAAGAACTCCTTTCCACAAGTGATAATCACGTTTTCAAGAAGTAATCTTCAAGGAAGAACCGAATTCAAATGCAATGGATCTTAATTAAACACAAGAATTCGAAAATAATAAGAAGCAAATCTATCCAAGAACTATCTCAATTCACCCCTAGATATGACACACTAGAGAAGAAAAGAAATCACAACAAAATGAAATTGATACTACTCATAATTTCAAGGTGTTGCACTCGCCACAATTTCAACTCTTGGGATTGAAATTGATAAGAGTCTAATGACAATTATGAAACCCTAATCCTCACGTGAAATGAACTCTCAATTCTGCAAAATATGGCCTCCTCAAACCCTCTCTTAAGCAAGTATTTATACTTGCTACTCCTAGGGTTAAAAAGTGCTCAAAATTACAAGTTTGTCACTTTTAAGGTGGCTAACCCTAAATGAAAATTACAAGGAAATAAAAGTGTCCCAAAACCAAAATACAACCAAAATAGTTCATAAAAGAGTAAATATATAAAAGAAATGGTCCTTCATGATGTCGGTCTTCAAGAAGCTTTTGAATCAGGTTCCGTTGACAACCCTGATTCGCTCAGTAGTAAAGGTGTTTTTGCATCCTGTAGGACTGACAAACGAACCTGCTGAAATGCATCAAAATTATAGTGCAAAGATGTAGAAAGTAGGTTAGGTTTCTCAAGGTTAGGTTTCTCTAGCAAAACCCTCAAAACTAGATTTTGGAGACCCTTAGCTCGGGCCCTGGTGATAGGTCCTTGAAGAGTCTAATTCCTATCATCTTCTCGGGCTTTTGGAAGATTTGCCCTCAAATCTGATGGATCTTTGTGCAAGTCATTTGCTAAGTAAGGTGAAAGATGTAAAACGTTAAAAGTGGCTGATACTCCATAATCTCCTAGTAACTCGATGCGATAGGCATTGTTGTTGATGCTCTTTAAGATCCTGAATGGTCCGTCTGATCTAGGAGATAGCTTTTGTGACTTTTTATGTGGAAACCTGTCCCTGCTAAGATTAATCTAGACTAAGTCACCTGGATTATAGAGATGAATTTTCCTGTGCCTGTTTCCTTGGATCCTCTATTGTTCCTAGGTCTTCTGAAGGTGTTCAGTGGTCCGATCATGGATGTGTTGAATCTATTGTGCTCGGTCAACTCCACTAAGACTTTCTTCCTTCGTCGCTGGTCCAGCTATAAAATCCAATGGAATGGAAGGGTTATAGCCATAAACAACTTCAAAGGGAGACTTACTGGTTGAACTATGAGTAGACCTATTGTAAGCGAACTCAACAATAGGAAGACACAAGTCCCAATCAGTAAGATTTTTACCAACTATTGCTTTGAGAAGATTCCCAAGCGTGCGGTTGACAACCTCTGTTTGTCCATCAGTCTGGGGATGGCAAGAGGTACTGTACATCAGTTTAGTACCCAGTCTTCTCCATAGTGTTTTCT
The DNA here is from genome assembly GCA_037954665.1 of Laguncularia racemosa. Taxonomy (NCBI): domain Eukaryota; kingdom Viridiplantae; phylum Streptophyta; class Magnoliopsida; order Myrtales; family Combretaceae; genus Laguncularia; species Laguncularia racemosa. Next base: position 2,212,233 of record JBBMOL010000088.1, read on the forward strand.
GAAAGAAACTAAGGAATTTAGTATCTCTGTCTAACACTATGTTGTGTGGAACTCCATGTAATTTGACAATTTCCTGCACAAAAAGGTTAGCAATTAAAAGAGCATCGTCTGTTTTGTGGCATGGTACAAAGCGTGACATTTTGCTGAATCGATCAACAACCACCATAATAGAGTCTTTCCCCCTTTGTGTCCTAGGTAATCCCAATACAAAATCCATGCTGATATCAGTTTACGGTTTAGATGGTATAGGTAAAGGCATATATTCACCTGCACACCTTTCCTCCCCTTGGCTCTCTTGCAAACACCACACCTTTCTAGTATCTTATGGACATCCCTTATCATACCTTTCCAGTAGAAATTCTCCCTCAATATGGCTAGAGTTCTCTTCTCACCAAAATGCCCTAACAAACCACCTGCATGTGCTTCGCTCACCAATAATTCCCTCACAAATCTAGATGGAATACATAGTTTTCCTGATTTATACAGAAAACCATCTATCACACAATAACCATCATACATCCCGCCTCTAAGACACCTCTCCATGACAATTTTGAATTCCTCATCACATACATATTGTTTCTTCAACAGCTCAAAACCCAGTAATTTTGACTGAAGAGAAGTGATAAGTACATACCGTCGTGATAAAGCGTCAGCAACAATATTCTAATTGCCCTTTTTGTACTTAATCACATAAGCAAAGCCCTCCAGAAATTCCACCCGCTTGGCCTGGCGCTTAGACAAATTATGTTGTCCCCTGAAATGTTTCAAAGATTCATGATCTGTATAAATAATAAACTCCTTCAGGAGGAGATAATGTTGCCACATCATGAGAGCCCTCACTAAGGAATAAAATTCCTTATCATATATAGAATATTTCAAAGTTGCTCCACTCAACTTTTCACTAAAATATGCTATAGGTCTCTTCTCCTACATTAATACAGCACCAATTCCAATCCCTGAAGCATCACATTCCAATTCAAAAACTTTGTCAAAATCAGGTAAGACCAGTAATGGGGCACAAGTGAGTTTTTCTTTAATCTCTTTAAAACTCCTCTAGGCCTTTTCACTCCAGATAAAAGGAACACTCTTCTCTAGTCAGTTCTGTGAGAGGACTGACAATGCTACTGAAATTTTGGACAAAGCGTCTATAAAAGGATGCAAGCCCATGAAAACTTTTTACCTCAGTAACTGAAGTGGGTGTTGGCCATTCCTTAATCGCCCTCACTTTCTCCTCATCCATCCTAACTCCTGCACCTGACACAACAAAGCCCAAAAATGTTACCTCAGTTTGGCAAAAGGAACACTTTTGAAAATTCGCAAATAGCTGTTGTGTCTTCAATATTGAGAATACTACCCGAAGATGCTCCACATGTTATTCTAGGTCTTTGCTGTAGATCAGAATATCATCAAAATAAACAACAACAAATTTGTCCTAAGAACTCTTTCAATACATGGTTCATCAATCTCATAAAAGTACTAGGAGCATTACTCAAACCAAAGGGCATAACCAACCATTCGTACAGTCCATGACGTGCTTTAAAAGCGGTCTTCCATTCATCCCCTTCCCTCATTCGAATCTGGTGATATTCGCTTTTAAGATCAACTTTGGAGAAAATCTATGAACCATACAGCTCATCCAACATATCATCAAGTCTAGGAATAGGATACATGTATTTAATGGTGATTCTGTTGATGGCTCTACTATCGATACACATTCTCCAAGTTCCATCCTTCTTGGGAACAAGAAGGGTGGGAACAACGCATGGGCTGAGACTCTCTCTAACAAACCCTCGTTCCACCAATTCATCTACCTGACGTTTCAATTCCTTAGCCTCCTCAAGATTCATGCGATATGCAGGTCGGTTTGGTAACACTGAACCAGGCATAAGATCAATAACATGCTCTATCCCTCTTAAGGGTGGTAATCCTACTGGCAAATCATCAGGAAAAATGTCAATATACTCATTTAATACTTGAGAAACTGCTGGAGGTAGAGATTGTGATTCCCGTAACCCTAAGACACATCTCAACTGAAGCAAGTATGTTGGAGCCTCTTCTGTGATTAGTCTCTCCATCTCACCTTGTCCCATCAACAATACCTTTTTCCCCTCAGAGACGTTATTTTGAATCAAAGCCTTCTTATCCTCTGATGGTCGATTAATCTATTGCTGGACATTATGGACCTTTGAAGGTGGCATAGGATTTAGAATAATTTGCTTGCCCTCCTTTTGGAACAAATATGTATTTCTGAAGCCATCATGTAAGACCCTCCTGTCATATAACCAAGGTCTGCCAAGCAAAATATGGGATGCACACATAGGCAAGATATCACACTCAATTTCATCACAATGCTTGTCTCCTATACTGAAGGGTACCCTAGCTCTTTGGGTAACATACAGACTTCTTTGTTCATTAAGCCAATGTAGTTTATATGGTTTAGGATGTGGAATAGTTGAAAGCTTTAGCTTTGATACCAACGATGCAGCTACTACATTAGTACAACTACCACCATCTATTATAAGGACACACAAATTTCCTTGTATCCTACAAGAAGTGTGGAACAAATTTTCCCTTTGTTCTTCCTCCTTATTAGCAAATGTACTTAATGAGCGTCGCAATACATTAGCATATTGAAGCATTTCACTAGACATTGTGGAATTCAACTTAATCAACACGTGAACAATATTTCCCACTTCTTTCAAGATCATGGTGCAACAAACTTTAATCTCCACAAGTCACTCCACGACAACACACAAGTAACAACAACAATAAAGATGAGTTGCTTCCACGGCAACAACATAAGGGATAATAACAACAAGTGGGCTTCCACTTCCACGGCAAATAATGATAACAAAGGACAAATATGTTACTTTCCACAAATGTATTCCAAATTCCACAATAGGCAGCAACTTTCAATTTGAAATTCAAACCACTTCACTAATTGCAAGCCTTCTTCAATTGGTAAACAATGAAATAGCACTCATTAACTCCCACAACTTAATGGCATGTGTTTGAATTCAAATAAATTCCTTACTCATCAAAACTCAATGCAAATTTGTAAATTGCACTTCTCCAACTCAGAATTATACAATGGAAATCAAAACAACAAGCTACACAACCTCCTTCACACCACAACTAGTCACAGCAAGGATTGGTAAGTTTTTGAAGTTCCAAAAGTTGTTGAATTAAACAACACTTCTATGCTTCTACCCTTCCACGAAAATTATTGAACATAAGATGATACAACAACCTTCCTAATCCAACTCCAACAAACAGCAAATTAAATTCCAAGCCAAGGTAATTTCGCAAGCTCAAAAACCACAACAACAACACAATTTGCGGTTTTCACAATATCAACCCTAATTGATGATTAATTCCACGAAATCAAATAAAACCAATCCCTTCTCTCAACATATGCTCTAATACCAAAAAGATGATGTGCCGAAATCCAGTTGGAAGCACAATTAAAAGACTTAAGAAAAACAAACTCAAGTCAAGAACAAAGCCGGTTCCAAAAAGGGCAAAATTGCATGAACCTAGTGAAGGTGCAATGAAATCCAAATACTCAATGTTGCAATTGTGATACCATAATAATAATCTCTTCTAACATCACACTAATCACATATAATCCCACGTGAATAATCCACAAATTCAAAAGAACACTTCAATTCTAAGAACTCCTTTCCACAAGTGATAATCAAGTTTTCAAGAAGTAATCTTCAAGGAAGAACCGAATTCAAATGCAATGGATCTTAATTAAACACAAGAATTCAAAAATAATAAGAAGAAAATCTGTCCAAGAACTATCTCAATTCACCCCTAGATATGACACACTAGAGAAGAAAAGAAATCACAACAAAATGAAATTGATACTACTCACAATTTTAAGGTATTGCACTCGCCACAATTTCAACTCTTGGGATTGAAATTGATAAGAGTCTAATGACAATTAGGAAACCCTAATCCTCACGTGAAATGAACTCTCAATTCTGCAAATATATGGCCTCCTCAAACCCTCTCTTAAGCAAGTATTTATACTTGCTACTCCTAGGGTTAAAAAGTGCTCAAAATTACAAGTTTGCTACTTTTAAGGTGGCTAACCCTAAATGAAAATTACAAGGAAATAAAAGTGTCCCAAAACCAAAATACAACCAAAATAGTTCATAAAAGAGTAAATATATAAAAGAAATGGTCCTTCATGATGCCGGTCTTCACGAAGCTTTTGAATCAAGTTCCGTTGACAACCCTGATTCGCTCAGTAGTAAGGGTGTTTTTGCATCCTGTAGGACTGACAAATGAACCTATTGAAATTCATCAAAATTATAGTGCAAGGATGTAGAAAGTAGATTAGATTTCTCAAGGTTAGGTTTCTCTAGCAAAACCCTCAAAACTAGATTTTGGAGACCCTTAGCTTGGGCCCTGGTGATAGGTCCTGGAAGAGTCTGTTTCCTATCACTTCCTTAAGACGCCATCTATATAGACAAGCTTCCACAACAAGCTTTGAAATTTCAAACCTCATCTTATCTCATCATGACCAAACTTATCCCACTAGATCTTATCTCAATCTTAACCTATTTTATCTTATTTAACCTAAGAAAAGGACATGAAATAATTTGAAAATAGGAATATAAAAATCGGATCCAAATTAGATACACTAAACATGTGTTTTCTTTCCAATTTTTGCCAAGAGTTACTTACCTTAATCTATCTTATCCTATACTTAATAAACCTTACCCAAATTTTCCCTGTTACACCTTAAATATACCTTAATTACTCAATAAAAGAGCATGAAAAAAATTCAAAAAGATGAGCCCGCAAAAATAGATTAGAAACCCCCTTTCTTTACATAAGCACCACCTTGTAAATCCATCTAGCTTGTCACCATTCAATTCACCCCTTTCTATGTTAATTTAATTTAATCTAAAATACCTCAAACTAACTTGATTAAAATGGGTTAAGGACCTAGAGATATCATGGAAAATTTTGAGTTTTAGATTCTTATAAACAAAAGAAAAAAATTACATCTAAATCTTATCCCCAAAAACATCTTGTTACTAAACCTTGTTTCGCCTCATGTTTGAGGCCCTCTTACCTAATCTTAACCTAATTGAAATTTGCCCAAAATTTGTCATGACTAAGCTAAGTTAACTAAAAATAAATAAATAAATTAGCCCAAGAAACCACCTAGAAGTTACCAAAATCAGCCACCCTCTATTGACCATGTCAACATTATGTGATTATTGCCACCTCAACCTTAGCTTATATTATGCAATCACTATCCTAACTTATGCTATAAGATCTTAGGCCAATTATAACCCTAAGACTTGCCTAATCTCATTCCTTTATGTGTGCCAAATCAAAGCTCAAATTAATTTGGCAAACAATAAAACTTAACTAGTATAAAAAATAAGGTAAAAAGCAAATTTACCCCTACAAGTAACCCCACAATTCACATGTCACTTTCTACCTATTCCCTCTGAAATTTTTCCACCAAACACACCTCACATTTCCGTAAAAGGTTAGAAAGTTTCACCAAAAAATAATCCCACTTGCATCCCCAAACACAATCATAGTTTTGGACCACTAATTCCTTGGTCTAAGGTAAGCAACTTCCAAAAAAATTGAACTATCTTTAGACACTCCTGAGGAAGTTACTAACCAAACTTATTTTTTATGTTTTAGGGACTCTATTTTAGGAATTTTCATCAGAATAAGGTAATCCCACTTTACTCAAATCATTTTCCATAACATACTCCTCATATTTACACTAATACCACTTATATGTAATAGTTGTAGATTCTAATCACAATTCCACATCAAACAAACTTTATCTTTGGAAGATTATCCTATTTCGTCTTCATTTTAGAGTATTTTTCTAATAATTAGAAATATTTAAAACTCCCAATGAATACAAAAGTGCAAAGAAAAGATGTTAAGACCTTATCTTTAAACCATTAGGACTTATGACCATTTATGACTATCTATGACCTATTGGGCATCAATGGACATATTCTTAACATATACCTTGGATACATATTTGCCTTGTTATGGCAAGGATTAGACTTTACTTAAATGAGGACCTAAGTGCCTTAACGACAAATCGATTTTCTAAACAAAGGACTTAACATTAAAAGACTTTAATAAAATGTGGGGTTAGTAACAGGATACTAGAATAGTTTATATTAAAAGTAGATATTTCTTATATGTATAAATATTTGTCCATGTTTATATAGGTTTTTCAAAAGGTTGCCAAGTTTTGCTTAAGGATTACTATAATCCATGAAAAAAAATGGCATGGTAAGTACCAATGATGATTGCCACTTGATTTGTGCTTATGCTTATAATTTTAGTAGCACCTAAAGTTGAATACTAATGAACCTTTGTAAGTGTTTGATTTGGTTTATTGTTTGATTGATAAGGCCTAAACAAAAAGAAAGTAAAGTTTCTTATATTCATGGCTATTCTTATAGTTAATGGAATGTTTGAAAATTGTTTGGTCATCTCTTAACTTATGTTAAGCATATTGAAATACTTATTTTGAAATGAATCATGCATAATACCTTCTTGCATACTCTTGTATATTCCATTATCGTTACACAGGTAATGAAAGGATGTCTTAAAGAGTGTCCGATTCTAACATACAAATGATTAAAGGATCATTGTGTATTAGTATGAATCTACGTTCATTATCTTGTTTTTGGCACATGCATCTGGAGGTGTGCGGGTAAGGAAAACATTATTTTCTTTTGGGTTATCTTGGGTCCTTGCTTAGAAGATCATTCTTCTAGCATAACTATTAATATGTAGAGTGTGGCTCTGATTTGTGTAGGCAATGATGCATGCAAGTGTAGTGAAATTGGTAGCTTAAACTTTGATGAAATTTAAAATGATCCTCAACTTAAGGTCAAAGGAGGAGTATATTGGCTAGAAATATCCTTAGACTTTTTGTAGTTTCTGGTTGACTGCATGTGATGATTGGCATATGATGTTTCATGCATTCATTAATTAAAATGTTAACTTGCTTGTTTTGCATGAAAGGTGGTTTTCAGTTGGGATCTCACTAAGCTTTTATAGCTTACCCCCCCTATAGTTTACCCTTTTTGTAAGCACCGTTTTGGTTTTACCCTAGTAAAATCCAGTTAGTAGTGAGAATCTTTAAGATAATTGATGGGTGAGTGAGGAAGAAGACAACTAAAATAGACATTTTTAATTTTAAGTAGACTCTCAGATAAGTGCAATATTAACTACTTAAACTTATTTCTCTATCTATTATATATATGTAGACCTCTATGTTTTACATTGATACATGTTAGCTTTAATATTAGTGAAACTATTATCTTTATGATGGTTTTTAGAGTAATGATGCCTTATGCACTATGTTGATGTTTATGTATGATGAAATCTGGCTAATCATGGACTTCAATATAGTACATGGTGGGCTATTATGACTAGGGTAACCCTTGAGGCATGATGGATTCATACTAATACACAATGGTCCTTAAGTCATTGTTATATTGTTTGAATAGGATACTCCTTCAGAACATCCTTCTATTACTTGTGTAACTATGATGGAACATAAAAGAATATGCAAAAGGTGCTATGCATGATCCCTTTCAAGTCAAGTATTTCAATATACTTAGCATATATTAAATGGTGACCAACAATTTGTAGACACACAATCAACTAAAAGAATAGTCATGAATATAAGCAACTTCACTATCTTTTCCTTTACGTCTCATCAATCAAATGAATCAACCAAATAAAACACACACATAGGTTCTTTAATATTCAACTTTAGGTGTTATTAAAGTTACAGGTACAAATTAAGCGGCAATCATCATTGGTACTCACCTTGCCATTCTTCTCAAGCATTGCAATAATGCTCGAGTAAAATTTGAAAATCTTCTAAAAAACCTATTTAAACATAGAGAAATATATAAATATAAGGATAACTATTATTTAGGTAAATTGTTCTAACATCCAGTTGCTATCCCCATATCTTGTTAAAGTCTTTTAGAATGTTTTATGATGTGCTCAAAACCAAGTTCAAGCACAATCAAATGACTCAAGGAAAACAATTCACAATTATATCACAAAATCCGTCCAATTGGTTTACAACTCACGTGAAACCCTTTTAAAATTTGATGAAAACCAAAGATCAAATGATGTAATTGCAATCCCTATTTGTAATCTTCACCAAATGACAACAAAATGAGATTAGATCCACGTGAATTCCAAATCAAAAGGATTGAACAAAAACCATTATTTCCACTCTTCCTTCAATTCCAATGCACACCAACAATAAAAGGATATTGAATTCAAGTACTAAAACAACAATCAATCTTAAAAGACAATTGTTCACGAATTATAATCACAAATATGTCCAAGAAACTCCAAATCCACCTTAGATATGACTCACTAGAGAAGAAATGAAAAACAACAAAGAAAGAAATTGATATGACTCACAATTTCCCCTTGTTGCACTCGCTACAATTCCAATTCTTGGGTTGAAATTGATAAGAGGTTTAGAACTAGGATGAACCCTAATTCCCACACGTGAAGTGCTAGTGTATAATCTGCAAAAATGGCCTTCTCAAACCTTACTATAAGCAAGTATTTATACTTGCTACTCCTAGGGTTAGAAAATGGTCAAAATTACAAGTTTGCCACCTTTAAGGTGGCTAGTCCTAAATGAAAATTACAATGAAATGAAAGTTTCCAAAAAGAAAATACAACCTAAAATAGTTCATAAAACAATTACAAAGTACAAAATATCATAAGTCTTCATGAACCAATGCCTCGGAATGGAAAACAATCGCAGCGGGTCTTTGATTGTAAATTTGAAAATGTCCCGTATCCATCAACTATTGTAGGACATATTGGCATCCCATGGAGAATTATTATTGTACCTATAAGATTATTTCTCAAATATTTATTAGAATAAAAGATATAAAGTAAAATATGAGTGATTTGGATCATCATCCAAATCGAGTTTTGAAAGTGTCGAAGGTGCCGAAAATTTTTCCATCATCTCCTCGGGCTTCTAAAAGATTTGCCCTCAAATCTAGAGAGTCTTTTCCTAAACTAAAACCCGATGTTTGGAATGGCTTGTTGGCTGAAAATCTAGAAGAACTATATGTGCTTCTAACTAGTTCCTAGAAAGATCACACCTTAGACGGGGACAGAGGGGTCAATAAAATCCGAATACCATCATTTTGAAACATGTAAGTGTTTTTGAACCCATCATGCAACACCTTTCTATCAAATAGCCATGGCCGACCCAGTAGTAAATGAAATGCATACATTGGAAGCACATCGTAGATAATCTCATCATTATACCAATCTCCTATACTGATTGGTACCATTGCTCGTGTGTAACATGCAAACTACCTCAGTTGTCCAACCAATGCACTTTATATGGGTTAGGATGAGAGCTAGTGGTTAATTGTAAGTTCTCTACCAATGCAGTAGATATGACATTAGTACAACTACCACTATCAACGAAAAGCATACATAGGTTACCTCGAATCTGACACGGTGTGTGGAATAGATTCTCCCTCTATATGTCCCTAGTATCTGGAGAAATAGTTATATCCCAGTGTAACACATTAATGGGTAAGTATTTTCCACCCTTTTTATCCCTATGTGTTTTCAGCATGTTCATCATCATAATACTCCTGTAAGGCTAAGGATAAATCTGTAGGCTTGATAGTTTCTTCCTCATCATCTTCCTTGTTACCCTCTGATGTGCCTAAAACCAAGATTAGCACATACAAAACCAATTTAAAGACAATCAAATAATGTCAATCAAACTAGTATTAATCTCATGAACAATGGCGTCAATTTCCAATGTTTATAACCGATTCTTCAATTAGGATGTAATCAATCTTAGATCCAAATATGAAGATGCTCTGATACCAAAAGATGATGTGCCCAAAACCAAGTTCAAGCATAATCAAATGATTCAAGAAAACAACTCACAATTCAATCACAAAACCGGTTCAATGTGGATGAACAATTCATGTGAAACCCTTTAAGATTTGATGGAAAAATGAAGATCAAATGATGTAATTGCAATCCCTATTTGTAATATTCACCAAGTGACAACAAAAAGAGATTAGATTCACGTGAAATCAGAACAAAATGGAAGCACAAAAATCATGAATTCCACTCTTCCTCCAATTCCAATTCACGCCAACACTAAAGAACAATCAATCCTACAAGATAATTGTCCACGAATTACATTCACAAGTAAGTCCAAGAAAGCTTCAAATCCACCCTAGATATGACTCACTAGAGAAGAAGTGAAGAACAACAAAGAAGGAAATCAATATGACTCACAATTTCTCCTTATTGCAGTCGTCATAATTCCAATTTTTGGGTTGAAATTGATAAGAGGTTTTGAACTAAGGATGAACCCTAATTCCACACGTGAAGTGCTAGGATTAATCTGCAAAATATGGCCTCTTCAAACCCTACTATAAGCAAGTATTTATACTTGCCACCCTTAGGGTTAGAAAATGGACAAAAATTACAACTATGCCACTTTTAAGGTGTCGATCCTAAATGGAAATTACAATCAAAATGAAAGTGTCCCAAAAGAAAATACAACATAAAATAGTCCAAATAACAATTACAAAATAAAAGAAAATAGTCTTCATCATGCGAGATCTTCCATAGGATTCGTCGGCTCAACTCATCGCCGATTCAGGTCGGTTCATGGATAACCCACAAGCTGAGTTTAAGTGAGTTTGTCCATTGCTCTGTAAAGCATGATAAGTATTCCTATTGGAATATAAAATACATGAATAAGATAAAAGGGTTAGTAAATGAATAATTCCATGGTCGATTTGCTCAAAATGGGCCTTCATCGCCAAGATTCGAAATCCTTTGGTTCTTTCCCTAATGATAAGTCTTGTCGGATTTTGATTCCTATCATCTCCTCGGGCTTAAAGAAGATTTGTCCTCAAATCTGGCAGATCAAATGCAGTAGAGACTTTGTTTTCTCCTAGCAATCCATCTGAAGAAGTATCTCTGCAGAATCGTAATATCTGAAATACCACAGTAGGTGATTGTTTTCTCTCCCCCATTTCCAGGATGTATTTCATCTGCAATATAAATAGGGACTCATTATCTACTGATGTCTCCCCTATCTCAACCCATTCCATTGATTTTGTTTCCTCTTTTTCTAACTCATCTGTATGGCTCTGATCCTCATAGCCCTCTAATGGTTGGCCCAACTGCTTAGTGCCCTTTGAAACCTCTAAAGGTGAACACAACTGCCTCTGAACAATCTGGCTTTCTGATGATAAACTCATCTGACTCTGATCCTTAGAATCCTCCAATGGTTTACTCAACTGTTCATGAGCCTCTAGTACCTCTGAAGGTGAACACAACTGTCCCTGAACAGTTTGGTTCTCTAGTAGTCTACTCATCTGACTATGATCATCAAGATCCTCTAAAGGTTGGCACATCTGTGTTTGACAAATTTTGTGCTCTAAGGTTCAACTGCTCATGGCCCACCGATGGTCTACTGATTTGTTGCTGAACCCTTTGAACCTCTGATGGCAACATTGGATTCAGAATAATTCGTTTTCCCTCCTTTTGGAATACGTAAGTATTCCTAAAGCCATCATGTAAGACCCTCTATCATATAACCAAGGCCTGCCAAGCAATATATGAGATGTACACATAGGTAGAATATCACATTCAATCTCATCAAAGTATTTATCCCCTGCACTGAATGGTACCCTAGCTCTTTGGGTCACATGCAAACTCCCCCGATCACTAAGCCAATGCAATGTATACGGTTTAAGATGTGGAGTAGTAGCAAGTTTTAGTTTCGACACTAACGATGCTGCTACCACATTAGTACAACTACCACCATCAATTATAAGGACACATAAATTTCCTTATACCCTACAAGAAGTATAGAACAAATTCTCCCTTTGTTCGTCATCCTTAGTAGTAAATGTAGTCAATGTTCGGCGCAATACATTAGCATAATGAAACATTTCACTAGACATGATTGTGCTCAAATCCAACCATATAATAATTATCTTCACACTTCCAAGGTTCAAATACACAACCAAGCCACAAATGAAGTACACTCAACTACTTTCAAGTAGATAGAATTAAATTCAATAATAAGTTTTTAAGTAACTAGTTCAATTACTTTCACACTTTAATGACTTGTTTAAATTTCAATTTCTACTACTCACTTTCCTTTTTCTTGCCTTGACTTCTCACCACTTAAATACACAATTGGAAGCAATTAAACACATACACAACACACCATTCACCACCATAAAACTTCCCTTCTACTTATGGTCCCAATATGTTCATGCCACTAGCAATATCCATGACAACACATATAACAACCAATCAAATGTACACACCCTTCACTAATTTTATGAAAACACAACACTATATACACTCCTCTTCAAGCCACGGTGCACTTTCCCCACTTCCACACAAATATCAAACCACAACTTCAACAACAAAGGCAACTCAAATTTCAAATTCAAAATTAGTTCAATAATTGCAATGTTCCACAAATGGTAAGAGGCTTTTTCAAATTCAAAAGATACACTATTAACTATGACTTAATGTGTATTTGAGATTTCAAATTGACCTCTTAATGTACACTTTCAATTCTGGTTTGAAATCTAAAAATAATAATTGTAATTCCTCCACTTTCCGAAAATGCACACACTATACAATTTCACTTCACAATTGAAACACTACTCTTCCGCTTCACAGTTTGTTATCTATGCACTGCACTCTCACACTTTAGCTTCAACGTGTAGCACCTAATTCCACACAACTTCCACAAATTCACAAATGGCAATTCCCTCACTCAACACACAAACATAACACCAACAATTCAATATTCCTTTTTACACCACAATTCATACACATACAACCATGGTGCAACAACCTCCACAATTTTTTTTCTTTTTTCTTTTTTCTTTTTTTGTAAGCACAACTCTACACACAATACTTCAAAGTATACACTTCCTTGCCACTATATAACTCCAAAGCAATCCACAACTCATATACAAAAATAGCAACGATTCAAATTTGAAAATCAAATTACTTCACTAATTGCAACTCTTCCACAATTGGTAAGAAATGATTTTCAAATTCAAACAAACACACATTAACTCCTTCACTCTTAATGCTTTTTTTGAAAATCAAATAACTTCCATTCTTCCACACTACTCAAATCTGGAAATTGCAAATGCTCTCCCCAATTTTGAATTTAAACAATGTAAGAATCACAATTCTCTTCTTACATAAGTGTACTTCCGAAATTGTATTCACAAGTTCACTATCTTTCCCCTTTCCTTCACGGTGAATTCCACAAAAAAGAGGCTTCAACAAATATTCAAAAATCACTCAACAAGTAGCAACTTCAACTTCCCAAACAAGACAATCACGCCACTTCAAGCAATCACATAAACAATTCAATTTTCTACTTTCAATTTCGGAATCAAAATGTAAACTCAAGAACCCTAAATTTCCGAAATTCAATTTGCAAATCCCTCCTCTTAAACCTCAAGTTCTGATACCAAAAGATGATGTGCCTAAAACCAAGATTAGCACATACAAAACTAATTTGAAAGATAATCAAACAATGTCAATCAAACTAGTATTAATCTCATGAACAATGGCATCAATTTCCAATGTTTATAACCGATTCTTCAATTAGGATGTAATCAATCTTAGATCCAAATATGAAGATGCTCTGATACCAAAAGATGATGTGCTTAAAACCAAATTCTAGCACAATCAAATGATTCAAGAAAACAACTCACAATTCAATCACAAAACTGGTTTAATGTGGATGAACAATTCACTTGAAACCCTTTAAGATTTGATGGAAAAATGAAGATCAAATGATGTAATTGCAATCCCTATTTGTAATATTCACCAAGTGACAACAAAAAGAGATTAGATTCACATAAAATCAGAACAAAATGGAAGCACAAAAACCGTGAATTCCACTCTTCCTCCAATTCCAATTCACACCAACACTAAAGAACAATCAATTTTAAAAGAACAATCAATCTTACAAAATAATTGTCCACGAATTACATTCACAAGTAAGTCCAAGAAAGCTTCAAATCCACCCTAGATATGACTCACTAGAGAAGAAGTGAAGAACAACAAAGAAGGAAATCTATATGACTCACAATTTCTCCATGTTGCACTCGCCACAATTCTAATTCTTGGGTTGAAATTGATAAGAGGTTTTGAACTAAGGATGAACCCTAATTCCACACGTGAAGTGCTAGGTTTAATCTGCAAAATATGGCCTCTTCAAACCCTACTATAAGCAAGTATTTATACTTGCCACCCTTAGGGTGAGAAAATGGACAAAAATTACAACTATGCCACTTTTAAGGTGGTCGATCCTAAATGGAAATTACAATCAAAATGAAAGTGTACCAAAAGAAAATAAAACATAAAATAGTCCAAATAAAAATTAAAAAATAAAAGAAAATAGTCTTCATCATGCGAGATCTTCCATAGGATTCATCGGCCCAACTTATCGCTGGTTTAGGTTGGTCCATGGATAACCCACAAGTTAAGTTTGAGTGAGTTTGTCCATCGCCCTGTAAAGCATGATAAGTATTCTTGTTGGAATATAAAATACATGAATAAGATAAAAGGGGTTAGTAAATGAATAATTCCAAGGTCGATTTGCTCAAAATGGGCCCTCATTGCCAAGATTCAAAATCCTTTGGTTCTTGCCCTAATGATAAGTCTTGTCAGCTTTTGATTCCTATCACCCTCCATAATGGTCATTGCCCTTTTATTGGGACATTGCGTAGCTATATGTTCAAATCTCATGCATGTGAAACATTTAATCTGGCACATCTTCCCACTGGTTGACCCTTGTACCATTTACCCCAAATCAGATCCAACTACCTCTTTGCCTTTCCCAGAAACATTTTTCTCCTTTTCTGTAGTAGGGATAATTTCGTCCACAACCCTGAAATGCTCACCTGCTCCCTTTGACCCATCCAACTAACCAATAACCCCCATGGGCTTTGAATTAGTGCTAGGCTTGCTCTTAGTAACCTGGAATGAATAGGATTGCCTCTATCTTTCCACTTTCAAGGCTAACTGTATAGCCTCATCAAGTGTACTATATCTGATGGGAAAATTTCTGGCACCGTGGACATTTTCAGAACCCGATTTGGATGATGATCCAAATCGCTCATATTTTACTTTATGTCTTTATTTCTAATAAATATTTGAGAATAATCTTACAGGTAAAATGATAATTCTCCATGGGATGCCAATATGTCCTATAACAGATGATGGATACAGAACATTTTCAGAGTGACAATCAAAGACCCGCTGCGATTGTTTTCCATTCCGAGGCATTGGATCATGAAGACTTATGATATTTTGTACTTTGTAATTGCTTTTATGAACTATTTTTTTTTGTTGTATTTGGTTTTGGGACACTTTCATTTCCTTGTAATTTTCATTTAGGACTAGCCACCTTAAAAGTGGCAAACTTGTAATTTTGACTACTTTCTAACCCTAGGAGTAGCAAGTATAAATACTTGCTTAGGAGAGGGTTTGAGGAGGCCATATTTTGCAGAAAAAACCTAGCACTTTCACGTGTGGAATTAGGGTTTGTCTTAGTTCAAAATCTCTTATCAATTTCAACCTAAGAATTGGAATTGTGGCGAGTGCGACAAAGGGGAATTGTGAGTCATATCGATTTCATCTTTGTTGTTTGTTCATTTCTTCTCTAGTGGGTCATGTCTAGGGTAGATTTGAATCTTTCTTGGACTTATTTGTGATTGTATATTGTGGAAAAAATCTTGTAAGATTGATTGTTCTTTTAGTTATTGAACTCAATATCATTTTAGTGTTTGGTGTGAATTTGGAATTGAAGGGGGGTATGGAATTCACGATTTGTGTTGCTTCCTTTTGTTCTAATTTCACGTGAATCTCATCTCTTTTTGTTGTCACTTGGTGAATAATACAAAAAGGGATTGCAATTACATCATTTGATCATCATTTTTCCATCAAATCTCAAAGGGTTTCACGTGAATTGTTCATCTACATTGAACCGGTTTGTGATTGATTTGAGACTTGTTTTCTTGAGTCATTTGATTATGCTTGAACTTGGTTTTGAGCACATCATCTTTTGGTATCAGAGCACAAGTTGAGAGATGGGATTAAGTGTTGGTTAATTTCGTGATTATCATCTTCAATTAGGGTTCTTCATATTTGAACCGAAATTGTGTGTGTTGTAGTTTTGAGTTGCGAAATTGTCTTGATTGGAATTCTAATTTGCTGCTTGTTGGAGTTGGATTAGGAGGACTGTTGTAGCTTCGTGTGATTGATTATTTTCATGGAAGAGAAGGAGAGTAGAAGTGTTGTTAATTCAACATTTTGTTGAACTTAAAAAATTGCCTTTTCTTACCGTGACTAGCTTGTTGCGTGGAGGAGGTTGTGAAGCTTGTTGTTGTAATTCCATTGTGTAAATTCTGAATTGGGGAAGTGCATTTTACAGATTTGCATTGAGTTGAGTAGTAAGGAATCTATTTGAATTCAAACACATTCCATTAAGTTGTGGGAGTTAATGAGTGTTATTTGAATTTGAAATCCATTTCTTACCAATTGAGGAAGGCTTGCAATTAGTGAGGAGGTTGAAATTCAAATTAGAGTTGCTGCCTATTGTTAATTTTCGGATTACATTTGTGGAAAGTGGTATATTTGTTCTGTTGATATCCTTACCGTGGAAGTGGAAGTATATTTGTTGTTGTTACCATTTATTATTGTTGCTGTGGAAGTGGAAGCATACTTGTTGTTGTTGCCACTTATGTTGTTGCCGTGGGAGTAACTTGTGGAACTTAGAAAATTTATTGCACCATGTTGTATTAACGTGTTGTGGAGAAGAGTACTACACGTGGGTTGTAATAACATACTTGTGAAGTTAAGTGGGTTTGTTTGGCGTTAAGGGAAGTGTGGTTGTGGAGTGTGTGTCTTTGCTTCAAATTGTTTTTTGAGGATCAGTATACGGGGGTCTACAACTATGTCAAATGACAGCGTGAATGGGGGAATTGGTGATGAAGCCAATGGTCAGGTTGGTGGAGGTTAGGGTTGTAATGTGGCGGTAGGAGAACTTTGGAAGAACAACTCCAGGATCTTACTACCATAGTTACTACACTAGCAACTAGAATTGACAGAATGACATTATCACAACCACTAGTGGTAAACCAGCCGGCACCACCTCGGGTAGCTCCACAAAATCCTCATCAAGACAGAGTAATAGGAGATGGGAATTTGAATAGAAGGATGGGTGAGGAGCATCTTCCATACAGGGAAGAGAGGGATGACAATTTTGGGGCAACCCCATATCAGAATAGGGATTTTAGGCCACCTCGGGGCTTGGAATATGTGAAACTGCATATGCCATCTTATGATGCAAGGGATTAGCTGATGAATATTTAGATTGGGAGGACAAGGTCGAGGGTCTCTTTGAATGTTATGAGATTGATGATAGTACCAAGGTTCGATTGGCTGCTGTCGAGTTTATAGGGTACGCTGCACTCTGGTGGAAGAATCTGATTATCAGCAGGCATCGAGATGGAGAGGCTGAGATTCAAACCTAGAGGGATATGAAAAGGGTACTGAGAAAAAGTTTCATTCCTGAGCACTACAAACAGGAACTGTTTATGCGACTGCAAACATTGAGGCAGGGAGGCAAAATAGTGGATGATTATGTGCAAGAGTTTGAGACCTTTATGATTAGGTGTGGGTCCATTGAACCTCCAGAATAAACTGTAGCACATTTTGTCTCAGGTCTAAAATATGAGATAGCGTGTGTTGTTGAACTGTAGTGCTATAGTACACTTGATGAGGCTATTCAGTTGGCCTTAAAAGTAGAGAGATAAAGGAGGTCCAACTTATTTAGGGCTCCGAGTAGTAGGCCCAATGCTATTACTAAACCCATATCAGTTGATGGTCAATCAGGGGGAACAAAGGCAGTAGTGAGGCAGTGAAGGCAGTGGACAAAACTACCTCAACTATTATGAGAGAAAATTTACCTACTGGGAAGGGTAAAGTGGTAATGGCTCCAGATGTGAGGAAGACTGTTCCCGGATCTCTGTGTGAAGGTGCGCCAGGTAAAATGCTTTAAATGCATAGGATATGGGCATAAGGCAGCACAATGTCCAAATAAGAGGGTGATGACTATTATGGAGGACACTGGGGAGGATATTGAGGATGACCACGATTAGATTGAACCTACAGGTCTACCAACAGCACTGTAGGAATATTATGATGACCAGACTGCAGACACACCTGAGGAGCATATAGGAGGGAAATATCTATCCCTTAATGTGTTACATAGGGTTTTATCTATATCTCTGATACTAGTGACATTCAGAGGGAGAACATATTTCACACCTCTTGCAAAATCAGAGGTAACCTTTGTGTACTCATCATCAATAATGGTAGTTGCACGAATGTTATATCTGCTGCGCTAGTAGACAAATTAAACCTGTCTACTATCCCACATCCTAGTCCTTATCACTTGCATTGGCTAGATAATAGCGGTAGTATGCATGTTACCCTTAAGGCAAAGGTTCCATGTGAATGTCAAGCAGAATTATCATGATGAGATCCTGTGTGATGTAGTCCTTATGCATGCATTCCATTTACTGTTGGGTTAGCCTTGGTTGTATGATCGATGGGTGTTACATAATGGGTTTAAAAATACCTACATGTTTAGCATAGGCAAATCACGCATAGTTCTATCGCCGATAACTCCATCTGAGGTCCATAGGTTTCAAAAACAGGTTAGAAATCCATCCACTACCATTGATAGCTGGAAGAGTAGGACAACAGAGATATTAGGGTTCAGTTCCATAACTGATCCTCTAGATTTGAGGGTAAATCTTTCAGAAGCCTAAGGAGATGATGGGAAAATTTCTAGCATCGTCGACATTTTTAGAACCTGATTTGGATGATGATCCAAATCGCTCATATTTTACTTTATGTCTTTATTTCTAATAAATATTTGAGAATAATCTTACAGGTACAATGATAATTCTCCATGGGATGCCAATATGTCCTACAACAGCTGATGGACACAGAACATTTTCAGAGTGACAATCAAAGACCCGTTGCAATTGTTTTCCATTCCGAAGCATTGGATCAAGAAGACTTATGATATTTTTTACTTTGTAACTGCTTTTATGAACTATTGTTTTGGTTGTATTTGGTTTTGGGACACTTTCATTTCCTTGTAATTTTCATTTAGGACTAGCCACCTTAAAAGTGGCAAACTTGTAATTTTAACCACTTTCTAACCCTAGGAGTAGCAAGTATAAATACTTGCTTTGAAGAGGGTTTGAGGAGGCCATATTTTGCAGAAAAAACCTAGCACTTTCACGTGTGGAATTAGGGTTTGTCTTAGTTCAAAATCTCTTATCAATTTCAACCCAAGAATTGGAATTGTGGCGAGTGCGACAAAGGGGAATTGTGAGTCATATCGATTTCATTTTTTGTTGTTTGTTCATTTCTTCTCTAGTGGGTCATGTCTAGGGTAGATTTGAATCTTTCTTGGACTTATTTGTGATTGTATTTCGTGGACAACAATCTTGTAAGATTGATTGTTCTTTTAGTTATTGAACTCAATATCATTTTCATGTTTGACGTGAATTTGGAATTGAAAGGGGGTATGGAATTCACGATTTGTGTTGCTTCCTTTTGTTCTGATTTCACATGAATCTCATCTCTTTTTGTTGTCACTTGGTGAATAATACAAAAAGGGATTGCAATTATATCATTTGATCATCATTTTTCCATCAAATCTCAAAGGGTTTCACGTGAATTGTTCATCCACATTGAACCAGTTTGTGATTGATTTGAGACTTGTTTTCTTGAGTCATTTAATTGTGCTTGAACTTGGTTTTGAGCACATCAATATCTCTAAAGCTTAACTACACAAGCTATCTCATACTTCAGCCTAGATACAAAACATGCTAGGGTTGGTTCAGGAGATTCAACTTATCCACATCTGATCACTAGTGTCTTAAACTCCTGTACATAGTCATCCACTGTTTTACCCCCATGTCCTAGTGTCTGGAGACGCATAAATAACTCATGCCTGTAGTGTTCTGGTACAAACCTCTTCCTCAAAACTTGTTTCATGTCTCTCCAAGTGTGTATTTCGGTCTCTCAATTCCTGTGCCTGCTGATCACCATATTTTTCCACCACAAAGCGGCATACCCTGTGAAATCTACAGCTGCAAGACGTACCTTGGAGTTATCATCAATCTCATAACACTCGAAAAGACCCTCAACTTGGTTTTCCCAGTTTAGGCAATCATCGGCGGAACTCGTACCATCAAATGAAGGCATCTGTAGCTTCACATACTCTAATCCTCGAGGTGGTCTGAATTCCCTGCCTGAATATGGATTAACCTCAAAATTATCATCTCTGTCTTCCCTAAGAGCATGATAATCTCCTTCTACTCTTCTCCTCAAATTTCCTCTAACTGCCCTTTCTCTCTGGACATTCTAAGGAGCTACTCTAGGTGGTGCCTGAAGGTTTACCACAAGTGTTGGTGGCAATGTCATCCTATCAATCCTAATTGCTAATGTAGTAACAATTGTGGTAAGGTCCTAAAGTTGTTTATCTAGAGTTCTTCCACTTGTATTTCGACGACCTGGTCTACTGCCCACTTGGCTATTGGCCTCATTGCCAATGGCCCATTTACACTATCATTTGACATGTTTGTGGATGCCATTTATTTGAAGTAAAATGTAATCTCAAATAATTGTAGCACGCTTCCTTCACTTCACCACGTCACAATAACACCGTACACACACTACTTACTTAGCACACAAATGCAATGCCACACACACATACCTTTTCTATACACGGTGCATAATAAATTCAATCTCCACAACAATAATATTTCCTACTCTTTTCAATCACGCTGCAACAACTTTTCCTAAATTCCACAAAACACTCACTTCACTAATAACTCCCACGGCAACAACAACAAAATGCACTCTACTTCCACACAATGATAACAAACGGCTACAACAACAAATACACTCCACTTCCACGGCAATATTAACAAGATGTACTCCACTTTCCACAAGTTCCAACCGCAACTCACAACAAAAGGTAGCTTAATTCAAATTCAAAATGAGATCATTAATTGCAATATTCCACAAATGGTAAAGAGCCACTTTCAAATTCAAATGAACACACAATTACTTCTATCACTTAATGTGTGTTTTGAATTTCAAATAACTTCTTTAACTCACACCTCAAATCTGGAAATTCAAGTTTGAAAATCATAAATGTTACTCCTCACTTCCGAAAATTCAACAAGACAATTCACACTTCTACAATTGATCACAAAGGATCAACACTTCTTCTCCTTCACGTTCTATCTCAAAGGAAATTCACACTCACGGCCACTTCTCAAGGGAACCAAGAATGTTACAAGTCTCCAAGTATACAACAACAAAACAACAAGACAGCACTTCAACAACACAATTGAAATAACTAAACTCCACTTCACAATTCGATCACAATATGAAGAACCCTAATTGAAAGTGAAGATCACGAAATCAACCAACACTAAATCCCTTCTCTTAACATGTGCTTTGATACCAAAAGATGATGTGCTCAAAACCATGTTCAAGCACAATCAAATGACTCAAGGAAAACAATTCACAATTATATCACAAAACCGGTCCAATTGGTTCACAACTCATGTGAAACCCCTTTGAAATTTGATGAAAACCAAAGATCAAATGATGTAATTGCAATCCCTATTTATAATCATCACCAAATGACAAAAAAATGAGATTAGATCCACGTGAATTCCAAATCAAAAGGATTGAACAAAAACCGTGATTTCCACTCTTCCTTCAATTCTAATGCACGCCAATAATAAAAGGATATTGAATTCAAGTACTAAAAGAACAATCAATCTTAAAAGACAATTTTCCACGAATTACAATCACAAATATGTCCAAGAAACTCCAAATCCACCCTAGATATGACTCACTAGAGAAGAAATGAAAAATAACAAAGAAGGAAATCGATATGACTCACAATTTCCCTTTGTTGCACTCACCACAATTCCAATTCTTGGGTTGAAATTGATAAGAGGTTTAGAACTAGGATGAACCCTAATTCCCACACATGAAGTGCTAGTGTATAATCTGAAAAAATGGCCTCCTCAAACCCTACTATAAGCAAGTATTTATACTTGCTACTCTTAGGGTTAGAAAATGGTCAAAATTACAAGTTTGCCACTTTTAAGGTGGCTAGTCCTAAATGAAAATTACAATGAAATGAAAGTGTCCCAAAAGAAAATACAACCTAAAATAGTTCATAAAACAATTACAAAGTACAAAATATCATAAGTCTTCATGAACCAATACCTCAGAATGGAAAACAATCGTAGCGGGTCTTTAATTGTAAATTTGAAAATGTCCTGTGTCCATCAACTATTGTAGGACATATTGGCATCCCATGGAGAATTATTATTGTACCTGTAAGATTATTTCTCAAATATTTATTAGAATAAAAGATATAAAGTAAAATATGAGTGATTTGGATCATCATCTAAATCGAGTTTGAAAGAATCGAAGGTGCCGGAAATTTTCCCATCATTTTAGTATTAGGTCCTTCATTTAGAGATCGGTCCATTATCAAGGTCCACACTTAGGCCCTTGCTTAAGGAAAGTCCTCATGTCATAATAAGGAAAATGTATGTCTAAGGATATGCCAAAAATATGTCTAAGAATATGTCAACAATATGTCTAATAAAGTTCAATAGGTCAACAATGGTCATAGATAGTCATAAGTCCTCACGGTTCACAAAAATAGCCTAATATCCTTTCTTTAAACTTTTGTATCCATTAAGGGTTCAAAATATATCTAGACACCCAAAAATATTCTAAATGAAAGAAAAATAGACTAGTCTTACGAAGGTAGAGTTTCTTGAAGTGGAATTATTGGTGGAACCTACAGCTTTTACAAATAGGGGATGTTAGCAAACATATATGAAGATTATACTATGAAAACAATTGGGGTTAAGCGGGATTACCTTGATTATATGATAAATCCTTAAATACCTAAAATAAAGATCCTAAGATATAGAAAATAGATAATATTAGTAACTTTCTTGAGAGAGTTAGAAATCACTCAATCCTCTTGGACTTACTTTAGTGCATAGAGTAAGTGGTCCCGAAACCTTTGTCGATTTTGGAGATGTAAGTGAGGCTACTTATGGGTAAACTTTTTGTCTTTCTATTGGAATGTTAGGTGTGTTTAGTGGAAAGTTAGGAGAGGAAAAATTAGAGAAAAAAGGTGGTAAAGTGGCCTATAAAGGAGTTAGGTTTTTACATAGGTAATTATGCCTTTTTACTTCCCCTTTTATAATAGTTAAGTTTTGTTATTTTGTTATTTATTATTGTTCTGTTTTTCCACACCTAAGGGGACTAGATTTAGCAGGTTTTAGAGTCATTATTAGCTTGAGATATCATGGGACAAGTTAGGGTAATTATAACTTAAGATAAGATAAGGTAATAAATGCTTAATGGATAAGATCACATGTTCTTATTTGTCATGTCCAAAGGAGGAGCTCCACTAATTGGATTGAGCTAATTTTTAAGTCATTTTCAATTTATTTTCTTAGCTTAGCCAAGGTAATTTTTAGGTTAACTTAGGATAGATTAAGATTAGGTAAGATGATCTTAAGATGGGGTAGAGTAAGGTATGGTAACAATGTGTTTTAGAGAAGAGATTTGCATGGAATTTTCCTCTTACTTGACCGGCTTTGAAACCTCAATATTTCCATGATATTTATAGGCATTTATCCTAGTTTAATAAAGTTAATTTAGTTTTGATTATGTTAAGATAAAATAGGGTGGATTGGATGAAGACATGCTAGGTGAAATTGCATGGGGAAAGGTCTATATGAGTGAGGTAAGTTGTAACTAGTTTTGTTGTGCTCTTGTTTTGAATTGTTCCTTGTCTTTTCCCTAAGTAAATAAGGTGTAATTAAGGTACAATAGGATGTAATAATGGTATGATTTGATAGGGATAAGATAAGGTAGAATAGGGTAAGTGAAATTGCAAAGTTGAAAAAAACCACATGCTTAATGTCTCTTCATTAGACCAATCACCTTATGTCATTTTCCATATTAATTACATGTCTTTTTCTTAGGTTAGACAAGATAAAATAGGGTTGGATTGTGATAAGATCTGATGGAATTGATTAGAGTTTGATAAGATAAGATAAGGGTTAGAAAATCAAAGTTTTGTGTGGAAATTTACCCTTGAAAATAGCAACTTGAAGTGGGACTTGTAATAGGCTGATTTTTGAGAAATATTTCTATTATTTTGTGTGTTATTAGGTAATTAAAGATGTAATAATGAATTAAGAAAAAAATTATTTAAAATAGATTAGGATTTTGGGTTGGTTTCAAGCCTAATCGCTTATGAGACTTTAGGTCAAAGTTTAAGGACTTCCGATTTTAAGTTTGTTTTGCAATTGGATTTCTTATTAATTTGTATTTATTTTAGCTAATCTAAGTTTTAGAATGTTAATCCTTATGACTAAGATAAGATTGAATGGATTTAGAAAGGATTTCATTTAAGTTAACACTTGTTTTCTTAAATTGTCTTATCTATCAAAGGTTAACTTTGGCCAAATTAAAGTGGCTTTTAAGTAATCATGTTTAAGTTTTTAAACCAATGTTCTAGAAATACTTGGGTTTGAGTACTGGTCTTATATATAAAATTTAATTGAATTCGAGTTGAGTTTTCGAAATAAAATCTTAAGATGAAGACCAAATCCTCAATTAAGGAATTCAGTAGTAGTTAATGCAGTTGATGGTTTCTGACTGAAATTTTACTAAGTTAAATCCATTAGTTTCAAAGAAAAAAGGGCTTCATATAAATCTATGATGTCTTATCTTCAAGATCTATCCTAAGTTGTATCAAATCCTAGCATTAATACTTTAAGTCTACTTAAGTCTCCTTAAGGGTGTCAAATAGAAGAATTAAGTTAGTGAGTTGGGTAAAGTCAGTTAATGTTAGTCAACCTTTTACTCTAACTAAGTTAACTTAGGTCAATTCATACTATATCGAGTTATCTCTAATTCCTAGACTATTATCGAGTTCATTTAGAACTATATCATAAACATATCTCCTTATTCATGGTCTATTTGATAAAATCTTGCTAATTGAAATTTTAGGTAGTTACAGAAAAACTCTTGAAAACTAAACTTAATAATAGTAATAATAATAAGCAATGAAAGTAGTGGAGGTTTGAAGGGCTATCTTAAAACTTAATAGCCTTAGGTTGTTTGGTTTGGGACTTATTAACTGATAAAACTACTTTTTGCTTTGTGTTATGATACCTAGAAAACTATAGATGACTCTTTCTTGATTGGTTGATGTTAAATCTAATTTTAAGTTTATAAATCTTTATTTAAATGGCATGGTAAAACTTTAGTTGCATAGATTAACTATTGAACTCTAGTATTTAATGTTTTCAGTGCACCACAATATGATTGAGTGACATATGTGTGAAGATTGCTAGTGCTCTAATTTTATGATTTGTTGAATTTAAATTGATAAAAAAGTTATATTTCATGAGTTATCATTAAGTCATGTACAATGTAAGTCATTGGTTTTGCATAAAGTATGGTAGTCAGTGTAGAAAGTTCATGTCCTTAATTTTTTTTCTTATATATATGTTTTGCTTGAGGACAAGCAAAATGTTAAGTGTGAAGTTTGATAAGTGTTTAATTACACTTATTATTAATTGAATTTTATGTTATCCTGGTTGATTTTATACATGCTATAATTGAATTTGATACTTATTTAGCTCATATTTTGATTTTAGGCCTTCAGAAGAGAATTTGGATTAAAAGGAACCATTTCTAAAAATTTCATGTGATTCAAAGCTAAGATGAAGAAAATATATAAGTATGAAGATTCAATATAGTCACCAACACACTTGTGTTGGTGCCATGCATCTGGCAGAGCTAATTTATTGAAGGACACAACCATATAGGAGTACTCGCGTAGATTAACATAGGCAGTTAACACACCTATGTTGCAATCATGTTGAACAGAAATTAAGTATTTGCTAGAGAATTTAAATCCCAGTGTTACATGTTACACCATATGTACACGGCTATGTTAAGGCCATGTTTTTTACACTAACAAGTGAAAATTACATGATATAAAAGGGATTGAAGGCCAATTCATGAGAGGGACTTCATTCATAACTCAAAGAGACACTAGAGGGTTTTAAGAGAGTTTAGAAGGTAGATTAAGCAATTTCCATAGAGCAAGAGCAAGATTGAAAAGGGTTTTCTCATTATGATTTGTTTTGATAATTGTTTAGATAGTTATAATGTGTATAGTTTAAGTTTCATTGTGTACTTGGATTCAATGAACCTTAGGAGAACTATGTGATAGATTATTATTCATTCAATGGATTTATTATTTCTGGAGATCCAATTATGTGCTTTTAATTTTTCGTAAATTAATTTCTCTAGAGTATTGATTCAATTATCTAATTTTATACATAGAAATTGAAAAACTCTATGTATAAATAGATCTACATAATTAGAAGGAATCGCACGTAATCTTAGAGATAAGATAACATAAATCCTCTAGATTATGATTAAACCTAATAGCAGATACACAAAATAAGTAATGTGATTCTAGGGTTTTCAATTAGGAAGAGATTCCAATTAATCTACCTAAGGTTATGAATTAATAAACTTGAGAAAGGTATTGGTTCAATTTAGGAATTCTCATAGTTCAAGTGTACAATAATGAAATTGAATGGTAATTATTTGATTACATAGATAATCTTAGGGGGATTCAATATCCAAGTGCATGTTATTAATATCATCAGTTATCTCTTAACTTGCATTCTAATATTAAATTAGTTTATTTGTTATTTTTAGTTATTGCTTTCATAGTTTTTTTTTAATTAGTTTAATGTTTAATTTTGGTGATCAGATAATAGGAGAAGAGTTATTACTAGTACTTCTAGTCTTTATGGGATCAACACTCAATATTAATATTCATTATACTATAGCATTATCGATAGGTACACTTGCCTAGATGGTCACGGCCTTATGGTAGAGGATTAGATAGACTAATATCACGCAAGATCCTCCTTGAGACAAGTGATGTGCTCCTTTATGACCATTTCTTCTCCAATGAACTTGTCTATGTTTGCTTGCATCACAACCTTGTTGCCTTTAGTATCAACCATTATAGCTTTAATCCTCCTAATCTCTACCCTAAGCTTTTCTTCCCTTTGTTGGTAAGAGGCCACTTCCCTCATGAAGTTAGGGTTGCGATGGTTGTTAGCTAAGAGCTTCCATCTCACCTTCTCTAGTTTATCTAAGGCATTCCTCACACATTTGTCTACCTCAACTACCCTTTTATGGCAGTCCTCGCAAATCGCCTTAGCTTTTTTTGAGTTGTTTGTCGCTCGTCCTTGACTTTCCTAGCCTTCTACATGTGAACCTCATCATGGTTATACATATGATAGTATAATTAGAAAAATTCATCATTATTAACTCTAGTTTGTTGTACCTATAGGGTTTCCTTATCCTAAGCATAGAGGAGGCCATATGTACCCCTTGTAATTTGTAATCAAGGACATATGTTAGATGGGCTTATAGTATAGTAATAAAGGTCAATAAGTGTAAAGAAGTTTACATCAAAAAAATTTTCCATCAAGAATTCTTGCACTTGCACTACTATCATATCAAACATGGGCTCCTCAATCAATCACCAATCTTATGGAGAGAGGTTGCTAGCTACTAGATTAGTATGACTAGCCTTGGCTTCTAGTTCGAAGTAACGAGTTGGAGGAAGGTGAGGGACCCTTAATAAGGATGACTCCAATGTTCTCCTAAAGTCTTCACCTTCCTTCCTTCCTCCCTTCTCCCCCTTTTTAGGAGCCGAATTACCCTTTTCAACACCTATTAGCATCAGGAGAACTAACTTCCCCAATTGATGCAACACGTCTTACCTTGATCTTTCTTAGCACCTGTATAATTTCTTCTCACCAATATCTCTTCACTACTACTTTGCTTTTTAAGTTATGGCCAAGTTGTTTCTCTTACTTAGGCACCTTCTCTTGCCCTTCCCATAGGTAGCCTAAGCTAGGGGTGCAACTTGCTAAAGCTCGAAGCCTCAAATCACAATATAATTTATAGGATTTTTCTTCAAAGGGGGTGCCTCCTTAGGTGTCTTCTTTACCCTTTGGCCTTCTTTCTAGCTAGGGGCAACTTAGTGGGCAACTAGGTTAGACATTAGCACCTTGTTGAGCTGCATGTTTGCAAAATAAAGAAAATTGATGTTAGCTCAAACATCACAAAATGTTACTAAGCATAAATTCCATAAGGGGACTATGCCTACAAGTTGTGACAAATGAGTAGCTCCCCTTTAGTTAACCCCCAAGCATTGACTATTACCTTTGCCTTGCCCTTTGGTAACTTTACCTTTTCCTTTTATAGCCCCACTCTCCTCCTTCTCGTCAACATTAGGAGCCTCTAAAGTGAGCTCCCTAATTCTGAGGAAACTGTAGACCAAGCTCGAGTCATGGAATGGCCTACTATTTTCTTGAATAACCTTGGTTAGCACTACAACTTGAAGGCAGTTGTTAGGTAAATGGAGTGACCTTAGTCCTAATTATGTTCACTAAGTGAGCCTAAGGATCTAACTCCTTACCAGACCTAACCACAAGGTACTTCCCTTTCAATCATGGACCAAGGACAACAAACCATCAAGAAGCTTTATGCCACCTTGACTCATTAAGTAATACCATCTCAAAGAAGGCCTAAAGTGCTTCACACCATAAAAGTACTAGAACACTTAACAGTAGGCTTTGCTCCATAGGACTTATAGAGGCTCTCAAATGCAACCAACAACATGTAGGCACTTAGTATAAGCTAGCATAGGTTAACGTAATGATAGTTGAAGAATCCCTTTCAAAAATCCTTGAAGGGTAGCTACAACCCAAACTCGAAGAACCTTTACAAATGTAGAACTAGTTGCCCTCCATTAAGCTAACTCACTTGTTCTCTTAAACTGGTTGAATCACCTAATTACTCGAAAGTGGGTTGTAATATAACTACATCAAATCTGCTTCAACCTTTGACAGCATGCTTTTAATCGCATCTAAGGTCAATCTAGAAGTGGAGGGCTTGTTGAAACACAACTTGATAAGCTTTGCATCTTCCCCATCATCGACGTAAATGTCTAAAGCCAATTTTCCATGCTCACTTTTCTCCCTTAAAAATGACCTATTTAATTTGCTACTATCTTCTTTAGCTAACATCACCTAAATAGGAGATCAACTTAAAGGTCTTACTACCTTTGCGCTGCAACTTAGGGGGGAGCAACCCTTTGGCCGAGTTAAAAGAATTGGCTTGTGAGTGTGTAAGAAGAAGATGAAGATTATTCCATTTTCATACCTTTAGATATGTGTTCCTAAAGAAAAAAGTAAAGAAATGGATTGATGATTTGAAGAAGATTGAGTGAAATAACACAAGAAGGCAAGAAATTTTAGAAGATTTTACGAGGACAAAAGTTGAGAGTCTTGGTTTTAATTGCTCTATTGTCTTTTATAGGCCACCCTCAATGGTTATGTGAAGGGACACACAAATCCCTAGGACACACTTGGTCTTGCCATGTGTTCCACTTTTGAAGCAAAGGGCTTAGATTGTTTTGGTCTTTACACATGCCTCTTCCCCTCATATAACACATGTCATATTGCATGTAATGTACTGATTTGCATGTGCATACATTGAATTTGAAATTGAAAATTGGCAAGAAGTCTAAAGGACTAAAGTGTATCTGACAAGCTTTCTTAACGTAAGTAGCTTGAGGGGTAATCTCCTAATTGATCCTTGGCTCCTCCTACTTGCTATAGGCTTGGCAGCTCATGTCATGGTCAAGCTTAGGTTAGATCCCTTCATTTAGCTCTTCAAATGTATAACTAAGGTCAGAGGATTTGATCCTTTGCTTGGATAACCCCATGCGAGTCGTTTTAATTCAAAGCAGCTCATCAAAAGCATAGATCGCAACACTTTGAATGCTAAGGTTGAATCAATATCTTTGTAACTTAGACAAACACTTATGAGCCAAAGCATTGGTTGCCTAATATGTTGTGGCTCATCTAATGTACTCAAAGGCCTACCTCAATCTCTACTCTCCTTGCTATCTAGTTACCAATGAGAGTGAGGGATAAGTGTTGTTAGGTCATTTAGCTTTAGGCTTTAAGGCCCAACTTAGAAGTCAAATTAATATGCTTATAAATAGTTAGGATAAATATGGAAAGTACATTTAATCCCAAAGATACATTTCACTATATATTTATTAGATTAGTGTGAATATTTTTTTTTTTGGAAAAGATTCACTTGCTATAAATATCTCACTATACTTTCATTATAAATAGGTGATCACTCCACCAAGGTAAAGGACCCAAAAAAAAAAGAAAAAAGAAAGAAACTCTTATGCTATCTCGTTCTTTCTTGCCATTATATACTCTATAAGCATTTATCTTACTTGAGCATCGGAGTATAAACGCTAAAGACAACTCCAATGTCGATAGCTCACATTTGTTTCTTCTTGTAGGCCTAATCATCTACAACTCAAAGGTTGAATCCAGCTTAAGACTCTCAATGGCAAGATTGACAATCAAAAGTACCAAATAAATATTTCTCTTTCTCATAATACTAATCATGATTTCTCTTTTTGGAACATAACATATGTCTACAAATATAACGAAAGAACATAGTAATCAAAGGAATGGTTTTCATTAAGTATCAAAACTTCTTAAAAAAAAAAAAACTTTATGAAAAAATGCCTACACTATTATTATTTTTTAGCATACATGACATTATAAAACAAATGAATGAAAAGCATCCATGTCAATGATAATTACCTCAGCGCGTATTCCAAAAACTTCTTGAATTGAATCTCCACAAAACTTTATCAACAAATGGATCTCAAACTTCTCTCGTCTCCTAAAATATAGAAATAAATAAATAAATGAAAAATTATTATTTTGCTCACTTTGGTAGAAAAATATACAAAGTTTTTTACAACGTTGTTAGCATCCATGATACGTACATGAAAAGAATTTAAAAATTACCACTTGAGCAAAAGAAAGCAGCCATTTGAAGAGATTCTTCAAAAGTTATAGAAATTCAATTCCATGAAACAAAGACTATTACCGTATCTTTCCCCTGCCAATAGAGTCATGTAATTGTTATGTTGACATATAGAGTAGATATTCAAGAGAAAATTAGATGGACATTCATTCATTCACTATATAGTATAGATGTTCAAGACAATGTTGGAGGGATGTTTTATCGATGTAAATGTAACACCTTAAAACTTAGAACAAATACAACTTGCCACATGTTATCACTAAGTGATGACACGTAAAGGCTCAGAAATTTACTAAAACGCCACACAATTATAAAGTCTCCATGACCTCATAAACGAAATCTCCACATACATTAGTAAGTACTCTCTAAAGTTTAACTCTATATCCACAA
Source organism: Laguncularia racemosa (assembly GCA_037954665.1). Classification (NCBI taxonomy): domain Eukaryota; kingdom Viridiplantae; phylum Streptophyta; class Magnoliopsida; order Myrtales; family Combretaceae; genus Laguncularia; species Laguncularia racemosa. Next base: position 2,243,859 of record JBBMOL010000088.1, read on the forward strand.
AAACATATAAAACTACAAAGATTAAAACTAAAGTCTATCTCCTATGATTAAGTACAATAGAAGCATATGAGTACATAAATAAATCTAAAGCCTTATACTCGACATAACTAAATGCATTAACACAAGAAATATTCTTCTTATAGTTTTCTAGTTATTCATCATAGTATATATACTCAACATTCTCCCCCATCTCTTGATTTACATCTACCAAAGTCTCACCATACACTACTATCTCATCAAATGAACCTACAACTGAAAAAGAGTCCCATGAGGGGTGAGCTAAAGCTCAATACAATGCATACGAACAACCACACACACATGCTATGCTGAAACATAAACATAGGCGAAATTGCAACTAGAATATCTAGCATCCATTTATTATCTTTCATTTAGGCAATTTAGACAATACAACTTTAGAGTAACATAAGACCTTACACACACACAAATGTATATATATATATATATATATACACACACACACATAATGTATGTATAAGACATTAAGTATTCCCAAATGTCTATGAGTCCAAAAGTCGTAAATCTACCCGAATAATTTCAATGCACAACTCCATAAGGAACAATGTCACACATCAATCATTGGGGTGTCACCTCGAGATCATCGATACTCTCATTCCTTAAGCCAAGCCGAACACAAGCAACAAATACTTAATTCCCAAGTATAATTTAAGTCCATTTAGGATTCTAGCCTAACACACACAATCAGCAAATATTGTATACACATACCTAATAGAATGATCTCTTCACAATTCTTCGATCTCTTAAACCCTAAAACTATTCAAATTCATAAAAATATAAGCTTAAGGATCCTATAACAACTAATGTAATCTATTTTTAAGTATTTAAATAAGATAGGAAATGCCAAGAATCAAACTTTATGGAAAATGCAACTTTAGAATTAGAAGGATATAAGTTCAACATAACCTAGTACACAAGTGTTTTCATACCTGTGTATTAGGCATACTAAATAAGTGGTGGAACACATGTGTTTCTTGCCCGTGAACTCCTACTGAGCGCTTTTTAACTTTTATATAGTTATGTAATACCAAAAATTGGCTATGAACATGAAGTACATGGGTATAACATGCCTGTGAACTTTTAAAATCCTATCACAATCATGAAAATAGCAATTTCTTTCAAAGTCTCTAATCCCCTGATCACTACTACCCTCAAATCCATGCTCAATATTCAAATTTTTGTAATCATATTCCTAATTCATTACAACAACACTTAATTTCATTCAAAATACACCAATTTTGGAATACTTACTCACAATTACTGTCCCTGAAACGATCTGCCAAGTTTCTACAAAAGTCATCCATTTGAATGCAATTGTTTTAACAACTATTCCAATAAGTTCATAGTATTTGTAGCATTTTATATCACTTGTAAGCATTTACTCTTTTTCCATGAATGTTAGATTATTCCTACACAATTCCCTCTCTAAGATTGTGTAATGCTTCTGTTTCTAAAACACGCTCAACTTTTAATCTAAGTCCAATGTTGAGAAATAAAGAAAAAGATAAGGAAAAGCACGTTTAACATACCTTCGTTTAGTGGATTCATGAGTTGATTAGGATGCTGGTCTTCTAAGAGTACAATAGGTTTGAGAGATGGAAGAAAAGAAAGAAATGGACATAGAAAAAAAAAAGCATATATTTTAAATTGTAGAGTTTAAACTTCTTGGTTAGATAAATAAGCCCTTATCTAACCTTTGGAATTCCAATATTGCCTTGAACATTAAAACTATTAATTAATATATTTTATTTTATTTATTGTAGCTATTATAGTGAATATGGATAATGTTCAAGTGGATGTAGATGGCAACTGATGTGCCTTTATCCAATTACAAGCACACAATGCAATTTAGGATTCAATTGTATGATACACGATCAAAATGGCATGAATCCTAATTGAAAATGAAACCTAAAAATGGCGTGAAAATGATAGAAAAGAAAAGAACTAATTTCCTACTAGATATTACGCACCAGTTGGAATTAGGTTTGATTTTATGTTGTTGATATTACGTATAACACAATCAAAATCCACTCACCACAAATTCTATGAGAATTTGATAAGTGCAATTTTGTGAAAGGAAGTGTCCCTCATGGTTTCAAAATCTGAAAGATGATAAGTTCAAAAGTCCCCTTTAAATCCTACTTAGCAAGTATTTATATTTGCTCTAATTAGGGTAAAGTCAACGAAACAAAATTACAAATAAACCACTCCAAATGACCGGTTCCAAAAACAACAAATTATAAATACAAATAAGTCTTCAAATGGCCCTGGTTCTTCACTTTAATAGAGAAATTGTTAGACCGGTTCTTCTTTGATTTATGTAGGTCCATGAATAACTCACAAACTGAGCTTTAGCGAATTTATCCACTGTCTTGTAAAAACCGACAAGTGTACCTGTTGGAATGCACAACAAATATGAAATAGAAAAGAAGATACTAAACAAATATTCTCGTAGTCTAATTATTCAAAGAGGACCCTCATTGCCAAATTTTGTAATCCCTTGGCTCTTGCTCAAGTGATAAGTCCTATAGGAATTTGATTCATGTAGTTTCCTCAGGCCTCAGGAAGATTTGCCCTCAAATCTGATAGATCTTCATGAACATCATCGGGTAAATAGAGTGACAGGTCTGTAACATTACATGTAGCAAAGACTCAGTATCCTTTAGGCAATTTATCTGTTAAAAGATCAATGTAGTCATCCAGTACCTGTGATACCACAAGGAATAGATGCTTTCGCCCCTCCATCTCTAAGATATGCAATAAATATAATGGTCTATCATCTGCTATAACCTTCCCTAACTCAAACTGTCCCCCCAATAGGGTCTTCTTCTTCCAAGTTTGACTTATATGTCCCTGAAAACCTCTTGGTCCTCTAAAGGTTTACTCATTTACCTTTGAACTTCTTAGACATCTAAAGGTTTATTTATCTACCTCTGAACATCTCTCTCCTCTAAAGGTTTACTCAGCTGCCTCTGAACCTCTTGGACCTTTGATGGTGTCATTGGGTTCAACACTATATGTTTACCCTCTCAGCTGCCTCTGAACCTCTTAGACCTTTGATGGTGTCATTGGGTTCAACACTATATGTTTACCCTCCTACTAGAACATATAAGTATTTCTATAGCCATCATGCAAAACCCTCCTATCATACAACCAAGGCCTGCCAAGCAATATATATGATGCACACATAGGAAGAATGTCATATTCAATTTCATCATGATATTTATCCTCTATACTGAAAGGTACCCTAGCCTTCTGAGTAACATGGAGACTACCCTGCTCACTCAGCCAATGTAATTTATAGGGTTTTGGATGTGGGGTTAGTTACAAGTTTCAATTTCGATACTAATGATGCTGCCACGACATTAGTACAACTACCACCATCAATAATAATAGCACATAAATTATCTTGTACCTTACAAGATATGTGGAACAAATTTTCCCTCTGCTTATCATTGATAGTAAGAAAAGAAGTCATAGCTCAGTGCAGTACATTAATAGATAAATGCCAATCATTTGACATGGTTGTTTACTAACTTCAACAAGCCAACAACACACTTCACTACATACACCACAGCAACACACACTCACACACCTACGGTGCAACAAACAACTAATGCAACATACTCCCACAATCATGCAACATACACTCTCTCATAGTTCATTTTACTTTACACCACAACATACACTTCCGACACAACAACAATACCCTCTGCACCCATGGTACATACACACTTACGATACTTTAACACATGACCAAAGGCAATAAATACCTTGACAACAACCCATCTACACCCATGGTATACACACACTTCACACCTCACCTACACTCACGGTGCAACACCTATAAGAACAATTCCACAATCACAATTGATCACAGTTCAACACAAATGATTCCAAGTGCATTCAAGGGAATTAATGCACAATTTAATACAAAGATAAATATGGAATCAATTTGAAAAATATCTTCCCAATCTTCACAGCAAAAGTATCATTGCAAGATGACTTCTATACAAGGGAAAATTTCTGAAATTTTACACTTTCAATTCTGGATTTACCAATGTAGAATACGACACAATCAATTCAATTTCAATTCTAATGGAAACCAATTACAATGATTCCTCTAATTCATCCAAGACAAAGGAAACCTAATTTAATCTCCTTTGAGTTTCAATTCACAAACACTATGGAATTAAGGAATAATTCAACACAAGAACTCAATTCCACTTCTCACAAATTCAATTTTTGGAATGAAGGAACAAGAACCCTAAAACCCAATTTGTGATACATGAAATTCCCTTCTCAAAACCTACGCTCTAATACCAAATTATGATATGCCTTTTTCTAATTACAAATACTCAATGCAATTTAGGATTCAATTGAATGATACACAATCAAAATGACATGAATCCTAATCAAAAATGGAACCTAAAAATGGCGTGAAAACGATAGAAAAGAAAAAACTAATTCCTTACCAAATATTATGTACCAGTTGGAATTAGTTTTAATTTTGATGTTGTTGATATTACGCACAACACAATCAAAATCCACTCGCCATAAATTCTAGGAGAATTTGATAAAAGCAATTGCACGAAAGGAAGTGTCCCTTACGGTTTCAAAATCGGAAAAATGATAAGTTCAAAAGTCCCCTCTAAATCCTACTTAGCAAGTATTTATATTTGCTCTAATTAAGGTAAAGTTAACAAAACAAAATTACAAATAAACCACTCCAAATGACCAGTTCCAAAAACAACAAATTACAAATACAAATAATTCTTCAAATGGCTGGTTCTTCACTTCCATTGAGCAATTGTTAGACAGGTTCCTCTTTGATTTATGTAGGTCCATGAATAACCCACAAACTAAGCTTTAGCGAATTTATCCACTATCCTGTAAAAACCGATAAGTGTACTTACTAGAATGCACAACAAATACGAAATAGAAAAAAAGATAATAAACAAATATTCTCGGGGTCTAATTGTTCAAAGAAGACCCTCATCACTAAATTTTGTAATCCTTTGGCTTTTGCTTTAGTGATAGGTCCTATAGGAATTTGATTTCTATCAGCAACATGGAAAAAAATTCATGAGTTGAAAACAACTTTAATGTGGTTATTTACTGAAAGATTGTGAGGAAAAATGTAGGTAGTGGATGTATGCTAGCTTGATATTGGGATCATGCAATTTACACTGTAAGCTTTATTATACTCATAACTATAAAAATATATAATTAAAGGATGTCAGATACAAAATTTTTGTAGTAGCTTAAATAATATAAATATCCAAATAAGATTAAAAATGATAGCTACATTATTTCCCATTCTTTTTTTTTCTTTTTTAATTGATTTCTTTCCATTTTCACTTTATCTAAAACTTAACAATCACATCGTCAATGTATAGAAACCTAACAAATTTATGTCATTTTAACATGAATTAATCAAATTCTTTTGTAGTAAATTAGGTATAACATGTGTTACTAATTAAACTATTTTTTGATGGTCATGTCTTGAGAAAATTTATATCAAGTGGGATTGTGTTTGCCAAAAGTATTCTCCATGGATGAAAAATCAAGGTTAGTTAATGATACTAATGTGGACAAGTTAAGTTTGCAAGTTATAGAACAATTTAACCATCGGAAGTCATAGAAGAAGAAGAATCAAGGGCTTCAAAATAAGACATCAAAATCAATAGCTAAGAGCCAATAGACTTTTAGAATTAACATTTCAAATGTAGTAGAAGATGTCAAAATCAAGTATTCTACTAGAAAGACTTAATTCTGGAAGCTAAACTTTAAAGCTTCATAAATTTTTTCTTATAAAGATTTACGAAAATCATAATATGTTAATAAAAACTAATTTAAGTCTATTTTAACTTAAAGTAAACCACTTTGTTGTTTAGTGTAAAGATCATGTTTGAAATCTTTTTATTTTCATAATGTGTTTAGAATAGGAAAGTTTATTTTCACTGATATAGTTTCCTATTTTATTTTTATTTAGTTTTCTTACAAGTTTTAGAATTTCTAGTATATAAATATGTATTAAGTAGAGTTACTAAGCATGATTGTTCAATTTTATTAGTAATAAGAATTATTTCTTTACATATATTGTGTACAGTTACCACTTTATGTTGCATTAGTTGGTATTAGACCAAGGATGGCAACTGATGGTAGTGATGGCAACAACTTTGTGATGGTGATTAGGAGTCTTAAGGCCACTTTACCAGGGAATGATGTGTTGCAATGTTTGGAACAACATCTAAAGCAATAGATGGATCTTAGATTTTGATACTTCAAGGAATATTTTGAGGAGAATGTAAAACATCTGGATGCTTTAGGAATATATGCACATAGAAGATAGAATGGCAATAGAAGACTAGGGGTAGCTTTAGCTCTTGGTGACCCTATTAACAAGCTTGCTCTTGCTCATAGGTGTAGGTCTTGAAATGGTGAACAAGAGGGGGCTGAATTGTTTGCAAAAAAAAAAAAAAAAAAGATTTATCAAATTTAACTAATTGAACACTTTCTAACTTTCTAGCTTGATGAAGATTATGTGTGATGAACAATAATAAAATAGACAAATATAATGTGCAGTGAAATTAAAGAAGGTTGTGATTTATAGAGGTTCCTCCTATTGAGTACATCATCTCATCCAGCTTCGCTATTGGGGATTTGGTCTTCTACACCAGTTGTTCCACTAATTCAATTGCTAAAAACTTGTTACAATCACCAATAGCTCTTACTCTATCTTTCTAACCTCTTCCTTAGCTAAGCATAGACTACAAGATTTGTAGCCTTACTTTCTTATACTTAACTTTACATGAAATGATAGATAAATTTACAAAGATGAGAAAAATATAATTTCTCTAATTTAAGCTCGAGTAAACAAAGCAAATTCATTTTTGCTCCATTTTGAGTTTTTGTCTTTTTGCTTATATTTCTCTCTCTCTCACTTCTTCAACTTTAATAATTTTATTTATTTAGTTGCTCGTTCTGTTGATAGATTTCATCCAATGTTTATGGAGTCTTTTAACATTTATATCCCTACATTTTTCAAAATTTGAAAAATTGAATCTATAATTCAAATTCAAATTGACTGACGTGTGACAAATTTAGCTCGGATTTGTTATGTTTATCTTTGTCTAGCTCTTCAACAACTTAAGCTAGATAAGTCTTAGTTGAAAATAGAAAATCCCTCTTTATTTGGATGGTCTTCAACCGATAACCATATTGGTTGTTCTTATCCTCATCTCGTTCTTCATTTAGTCAAAACAACCTTAACTTAATCTGATATATAAACTTTGCAAACTAAAGTGATAAATAATTTAGGCTTATAAATTTAAACTTGTATAAGAAAATATATAATAAAAAATTTACAAACCAACATATCAAATTGTCTATTTAAATATTGATGTGCCTAAACACACTTAAAAGCACATCCAAAGGACTTAAGAAAGACTATCTCAAGTCAAGGCAAAGTCGGATCCAAAAATGGCACTTTTCAAATGAACCCTAATGATGAAAGGATGAAATTCAAACAACCAATGATATAATTAGAATACTTCAATGAAAATGCCTTCTAACAACACTTTAATTTCATGTAATCCACGCAAATGAAGCCTCAATTTGACAAAGAAAAACCGTAACAAAACATCCCTTTCCAATGGTGAAAATCACGTTATCAAGGAAATCCTTAAAGATGAATTGGATCAATATGATAATTCCTTCAAATAATCACAAGATTCGTGAATAACAACAAGGATATCTGACCAAGAAATATCTCAATTCAACCCTAGATATGATACACTAGAGAAGAAAAGAAATCACAACAAAATGAAATTGATATAACTACAATTTCAAGATGTTGCACTCGCCACAATTTCAACTTCTTGGGATTGAAATTGATAAGAGAATTTGGAATTAGGAAAACCCTAAGCCCTCTCACGAAATGTGAAGTGTTTGTTCTGCAAAATAAGCCTCTCAAACCCTCTCTTAAGCGAGTATTTATACTTGCTACTCCAAGGGTTAAAAAGTGCTCAAAATTACAAGTTTACCACTTTTAAGGTGGCTAACCCTAAATGAAAGTTACAAAGAAATAAAAGTGTCCCAAAACCAAAATACAACTAAAATAGTTCATAAAATGAAAGATACATAAAAGAAATGCTCTTCATGATGTCGGTCTTCTATAGGATCCATCGGCCCAGCTCATCGCCGGTTCAGGTCGGTCAATGGATAACCCACAAGCTGAGTTTAAGTGAGTTTGTCCATTGCCCTGTAAAGCATGATAAGTATTCCTGTTGGAATATAAAATACATGAATAAGATAAAAGAGGTTAGTATATAAATAATTCCGGGGTCGATTTGCTCAAAATGGGTCCTCATCGCCAAGATTCGAAATCCTTTAGTTATTGCCCTAATGATAAGTCTTGTCAGATTTTGATTCCTATCATCTCCTCAGGCCTCAAAAAGATTTTTCCTCAAATCTGGCAGATCGAATGCAGTAGACACTCTATTTTCTAAAAGCAATCCATCTGAAGAAGTATCTCTACAGAATCCCAATATCTAGAATACCATAGTAGGTGATTGTTTTCTCTCCTCCATTTTTAGGATGTATCTCATCTGCAACACAAACATGGACTCATTATCTACTGATGTCTCCCCTGTTTCAACCCATTCCATTGAGTTTGTTTCCTCTTTTTCTGACTCATCTATATGATGCTGATCCTCAGGGTCTTCTAATGGTTGGCCCAACTGCTCATTACCCTCTAAAACCTCTGAAGGTGAACATAACTGTCTCTAAACAGTCTGGCTCTCTAGTGGTCTGCTCGTCTGACTATGATTATCAGGATCCTCCGAAGGTTGGTACATCAGTGTCTGACAAATTTTATACTCTAAGGGTTGGCTCGTGTCACTAGAGCCCTCAAGAACCTTTGAAGGTTGGCATACCTGTGTCTGCACTATTTGGTCCTCTGAAGGTCTGATCATGTGGCTATGATCCTCAAGATTCTGTGATGGTTTTTTTATCTGTCTTTGCATCTCCTGGACCTCTGATGGTGACATAGGGTTCAATACTATACGTTTACCATCCTTTTTAAACATATAAGTATTTCTATACCCATCATGTAATACCATCCTGTCATACAACCATGGTTTACCAAGTAATATATGGGATGCACAAAGAGGAAGAATATCACATTCAAGCTCATCATAGTACTTGTCCCCTATACTGAAGGGTACCCTAGCCCTTTGGGTTACACAAAGACCATCTTGATCATTCAACCAATGTAATGTATAGGGTTTAGGATGTGGGATAGTTACAAGTTTCAACTTCGATACTAATGATGTAGCTACAACATTAGTACAACTACCGCCATCAACAATAATTGCGCACAAGTTTCCTTGTACCCTACAAGAAGTATGGAACAAGTTTTCTCTTTGTCCTCATCAATGGTTTGAAAAGAAGTCATGTCCCGATGCAATATGTTAGCATAATGAAACATTTCACTAGACATGATTGTACTAAAATCCAACAATACAATAATTATCTTCACACTTCCAAGGTTCAAGTACAGAACCAAACCACAAATGAAGTACACTCAACTACTTTCAAGTAGATAGAATTAAATTCAACAACAAGTGTTTAAGTAACTAGTTCAATTACTTTCATACATTTAATGAGTTGTTTGAATTTCAAATTCTATTACTCACTTTCCTTTTTCGCTAAAGTTTTACACCCACAATGAGTCTTAATGTGCAGCACCTTGCACTACACAAAACTCCACAAATTTACACCACCACACACACCTAATCACGTTGCACTCACCTCACCACAACACAATTCACCACGTTACAACACCTTCAATTAACATACACACATAACGCCACACATACATACCCTTCACTAATTTTACAAAAACACAACTCCACACACATATACCTTTTATACACGTTGCAGCACACACATACACACTCTTCCACACTTGTATTTCTTCACTTCTATACAAGTTTCAAACCGTAACTCACAACAACAGGCAGCTTAAGTTCAAATTCAAAATGAGATCATTAATTGCAATGTTCCACAAATGGTAAGGAGCCACTTTCAAATTCAAATGAACACACAATTAAACAATGACTTAATGTGTGTTTTGAAATTCAAATTGCTTCCTTAACTCATACCTCAAATCTGGAAATTGCACTTCTCCAATTCAGAATTACACAATGGAAATCACAACAACAAACTTCACAACCTCTCTCACACCACAACTAGTCACGGCAAGAACAAGGTAATTTTTTTAAGCTCAAACAATTGCAGAATTAACAACACTTCTATTCTTCCTTCCTTCCACAAAAATTATTAATCACAAGATGATACAACAACCTTCCCAATCCAACTCCAACAATCAGCAAATTAAATTCCAAGCCAAGGTAATTTCATAATCTCAAAACCACAACAACACAATTTGCGGTTTTCACTAAATCACCCTAATTGATGATTAACTCCACGAAATCAAATACAACCAATCCCTTCTCTCAACATGTGCTCTGATACCAAAAAGATGATGTGCCTAAACACACTTAAAAGCACATCCAAAGAACTTAAGAAAAACTATCTCAAGTTAAGGCAAAATCGGATCCAAAAATGGCACTTTTCAAATGAACCCTAATGATGAAAGATGAAATTCAAACAACCAATGATATAATCAGAATACTTCAATGAAAATGCCTTCTAACAACACTCTAATTTCATGTAATCCACGCAAATGAAGCCTCAATTTGAAAAGAAAAACCGTAACAAAACAATCCCTTTCCAATGGTGAAAATCACGTTATCAAGGAAATCCTTAAAGATGAATTGGATCAATATGATAATTCCTTCAAATAATCACAAGAATTCGTGAATAACAACAAGGATATCTGACCAAGAAATATCTCAATTCAACCCTAGATATGACACACTAGAGAAGAAAAGAAATCACAGCAAAATGAAATTGATATAACTCACAATTTCAAGATGTTGCACTCGCCACAATTTCAACTTCTTGGGATTGAAATTGATAAGAGAATTTGGAATTAGGAAAACCTAAGCCCTCTCACGAAATGTGAAGTGTTTGTTCTGCAAAATAAGCCTCTCAAACCCTCTCTTAAGGAGTATTTATACTTGCTACTCCTAGGGTTAAAAAGTGCTCAAAATTACAAGTTTGCCACTTTTAAGGTGGCTAACCCTAAATGAAAGTTACAAAGAAATAAAAGTGTCCCAAAACCAAAATACAACTAAAATAGTTCATAAAATGAAAAATACATAAAAGAAATGCTCTTCATGATGTCGGTCTTCTATAGGATCCATCGGCCCAACTCATCGCCGGTTCAGGTCGGTCCATGGATAACCTACAAGCTGAGCTTAAGTGAGTTTGTCCATTGCCCTGTAAAGCATGATAAGTATTCCTGTTGGAATATAAAATACATGAATAAGATAAAAGAGGTTAGTATATAAATAATTCCGGGGTTGATTTGCTCAAAATGGGTCCTCATCGCCAAGATTCAAAATCCTTTAGTTATTGCCCTAACGATAAGTCTTGTCGGATTTTGATTCCTATCAAATATCTAGTTAAATGTCTAACAAATTGTCTAATAAGTGTTAGTAATCTACTATCTATTTAAGTGTTTGCATATTACTATTTGTTTAAGTATCTGTAAAATACTATCTAACTAAGTGTTTGTAAGAATGAATGCTTTTGTTCTTTGCACTTAAAAACATATTATATATACTAATAACCTTTTTGTTATCATTAAAACTTATTTTAGAATTCAGAGAACTCAACATTCTCCCCATTTTTATGATAACAAAACCTATCTTAAGTGATAAACTTCATATTTTATATCAAATACTTAGGAAACAAATTTATCACTAGCTACTTATTTCTTCTCCCCCTTTTTGTTATCTAGCAAATAAAGTATAATGCTCCCCCTTAACATATGATATAAATTTTAAGTAAGAATCAATAATCACACATCGGAAAAGTAAAAAGCATCATTTAATAATTAGAAAACATCATTCATCAATTAGAGAGCAGAAAGCATAAGTCTTGAAAGTAAACTATTAACAACGATTAGCAATAGTCCTAAAAAAAAAATCAATTCTACTTCTCCTTCTTAGGTGGCTTAGCAACCTTCCTAGTAGTAGTTTTGACTCTTTTTTTTTTTGTTTACTTTCTTTAGGATTTCCTTAAATTCTTTTATAGCAGGATCAGGATTGGTTTCAATTGAAATTGGAACTGGAGTTGGTTGAGGTTCAATTGGTTCAGTAATAGGAGAAGTTGGATCAGCAGAGGGTTCATTTTGTGTGGTCTGGTTAAGTACAGAATCAAGTTGAGGATCATTTTCTTGAGCAGCTTCATGAGTAGGGACAATTTCAATATTTATTTTGATAGCTTCTTGCTCAATATGATCTAGGATATCTATCCCACCACTTTAATGAATCTCTTGCTGTGTGTGTAGACTTCCCAGATTTTGTTCATGCAATGGAATAGTATCTCTAACCTCTTCATTAAGATCTTTTTAACCTTCTTGAATAGGTGTTTTTGGAGAGTTACCCCTAATCTTCATAGGAGTCGGTGGAAGTTGTTCTTCAAATTTTTCTTCACTAAGTTTAGTAGTGGCTAACTCCATAAAGAACTTCATCTCCAAAAAGTGCTTCTTCACAAAGTTTTCTAGATCAAAAATTCTACTTTTCAAATCTATTACTTTGTTACTAGTCCTAGCTTCATCATCATTCTTCCTTGGAATAGGGCATTTTTGTATACCTTCTATAGAACTTCTATAGAAGTGTTTGTTTCTACTAAAGGTTCATCCCTAATTTCCAAATTACCCTTACCATCCTATCTTCTTTTCTTTTCCTACCACCTTTTCTTTGGCCTTTCTCTTTCTTCCCTTCTTTAGAAGTTCTTCTTCCTCTACTTTGTTTCGTTCCTTAGAGATTGTTCCTCTTTCTACATTAGATATCCATTTAGGAATATCCCTTTGTGAATGCCTATGATCCATTTATAAAGCATAATCTCTAGAAAACCATACTTTTCTCCAAACATGAATGTTCATGTGATGAAGAATTCCCTCAGTTATTTTCTTGACAAAAAATTTGTATAATCCTCTTTAGATAACCTTATCCGTTTCTCTTTTAAAAGAAACATGATTAGGTTTCCATAAGGCTTCTTTTCCTTATTCTCAAACAAATTCCTCAAAATCTTGTCAACAATATTCATACTTTTCCCTTTAGTCATACCTAAAATTATTCTCACCTCATCAACTAATATGTATGTTTTGCTTCCTATCTTAAGGAGAACACCATCTTATGTAACATCCTAACTAGCAATGAAAATTGAATAACAAGCATGTCTCATTGTGATTCAATCTCAAAACCATCATTTAGATATTGAAATAATTCTAACCAATTCATGTTTAGAACATCTTCATCATCATTTTCATCTTTCAGTTCTAAACTCCAAATCATATCATTCTTAGTAATTTCAATGCTTTGTCCACACACATTTGATTTTAGCTTATCCTTTCTTCTAGTATCCAAGTTCTCATAAAATTCAACAATTATTTCTCCAAAGACCATGAATCTTAGATTGCAAAACTTCCTATAGCCTATTCTATCTAACATTTCATCTATGTGAAATCTATTCTTGATCAAATATTTAGCATCCACAATCATACAATCCATTATCTTTCCTTTGAATGGAACAAATATCCAAGAAAATTGTTTTCTAAAATTGTTTTATAGAATATACATTTTTTTTCCTTTTCAAATTGTTTAGTGGAACATTCAATTCCCCTTCTATACTACTTTATACAATAGCTTCTTCTAAACTATTGCTGACTACCAATTTTTCTTGTTCGTTATAGTGTTATATTTCTTAGGATTTCTCTTGACTAGGATGTATTGATAGAGAAGACTCCTCGTCTTGAATTTCAATAAAGCTCATGTCCTTTTTCTTAGCCTTCAAAAGCATCATGGTCGTCTTAGTGGATTTCCTTGGTGCCATTATTGTTAGTGACGATTAGGGTTTAAGAGAGAGTGAAAGTGTTCAGGTCGAGAGAGAGAGTGTTCAAATGGTTCAGAATACTTAGAATGATCAAAGTGAATGATAGGAGGGAGTTTTTAAATCTTTATTTTTTTTTGAAAAAGAAATTATTAGGGACGGATTACTTGCACACAAGAGCAATCTTAATGATTAAGAGGGTATTATTTCCTTTCCTTCTTTTTGAGTTTATTCGAATCAAGTAGAGAACTAAAAAAATTATTTTAATAAATATTATATAGTAAAACACACATCTATCTCATTTCTAATAAATTTAAATCTATTCTTATCTAATGGTTTTATAAATACATCAACCAATTGAAATTCAATAATAACAAAATCAAGATTAATATTTCCATTGTTAGCATGGTCTCTTATAAAATGATGCCTCACTTTAATATGTTTAGATCATGAATGATGAACTAGATTTTTTTTGAGATTAATAGCGTTTGTATTATCATATTTTATTAGAATATTTTTACACATAAATCCATAGTTACACAATTGTTGTTTAATCCATAATACTTGAGTACAACAATTTTCTATAGAAACATATTATGCTTTGGCTGTTGATAAGGCAATCAAATTTTGTTTCTTAGATGACTAAAATACAAGTTTGTCCCCTAAAAATTGACATGTTCCTAATTACTTTTTCTATCAATCTTGCATTCTACATAGTTAGCATTTGAAATCCTATTAAATCAATATTTTGATTTTTAGGATACCAAATTCCTAATTTTGTAGCACAAGATATATATTTGAAAACTCTTTTCATAGCTATTAAATGTGTTATAGTTAGACTTTTTTGAAATCTAGCACATACACAAATAGTAAACGAAATGTTTAGTCTAGAAGCAGTTTAATATAACAAGGATCTAATTAAACTTTGTAAAGTTTTTCATGTACTTGTTTACTTGAAATGCCTAGACCTAACCTTATTGAAGTTAACATAAGAGTAGCAACTCCTTTAACATTTTCAAATCCAAATTTTTTGAGCATTTACTTAGCATACTTTCCTTGGTGAGTAAATATTCTTTGAGGCGTTTAGTCGATTTGCAATCCTAAGGAAGAAATTTAGTTCTCCCATCAAAGACATCTCAAATTCATTCTGCATCAACTTTGAAAATTCCTTGCAATATATTTCATTAGTAGAACAAAAAATAATATCATTTACATAAATTTGTACCACTAAAATATCTTTATCAAAATGTTTTATAAAAAGCGTTGTGTCAACTTTTCATCTTGAAATGTTATTTTTTATTAGAAAATGACTTAACCTTTCATACTAGGCTCTAAGAGCTTGTTTCAAACAATAAAGAGCCTTTCGTAGTCTAAAAACATAATCCTCTTTTAATGGATCTTCAAATCCTAAGGGTTGTTCTACAAATACTTTCTCTTTTATATATCTATTTAAAATAGCACTTTTTACATTCATTTGAAATAATCTAAAATCTTTGTAACAAGCATAAGCTAACAATAGTCTAATAGCTTCTAATCTAGTTACTGGAGCAAAAGTTTCATTAAAATCAATACCTTCTTCTTGTGAATATCCTTTTGCCACAAGTCTTGCTTTATTTCTAACTATCTTACCTTGTTCATCAAACTTATTTTTGAACACTTATTTTGTTCCAATAATAGATTTATTTAGGTCTAGGAAATAGTGTCCATACCTAATTCCTTTGAAATTATGTTAATTCCTCTAGCGTGGCATTGATCCAGTTACTGTCTATCAAAGTCTCATTCATATTGTTAGGTTCAATTTCAGATAATAAAGTAAATAGATCTTCTTTGTCTTGTAGCTTTGATCTTGTTTCAACTTCTAAATCTATTTTTCCAAGTACTTGTTTTGGTGGGTGGTATGCCTTAAATCTCCAAGGCTTAGAATATTCTAACTCTAATCTACCTTCTATTTTTGGTTCAATAGGTACTCCTACAGTATCTTGTAGACTCTATTGATGATTTAAATATTTATCTCTATCTTTTTTCTTATTACATCATCACTATCATCTATGATTGGGTTATCAATAAATTTGACCTTAATAAACTCTTCTAATAATCTAGTTACTTGATTAAAAATACAAAAAGCCTTACTAGTTGTCAAATAACTAAGAAAAATTCCTTCATTAGCTCTTTCATCAAATTTACTAAGATCCTAACTAGATTTTTTTATGAAGCATTTAATCCCAAATATGTGAAAATAAGACACATTTGGCTTCCTACCTTTGTAGATTTCATACACTATTTTCTATGTCAAATGTCTCACATAAACATGATTAGAAATATAACACGATGTAGAGATTGCTTTCAACCCTAGAGATACTTAGATGCATTACTTTCATTTAGCATACTTTGTACCATTTCTTGTAATACTTTGTTTTTCCTTTCTACTACTCCATTTTGCTGTGAAGTATAAGGTGTAGAAAAATTATATTTTATCCCATTTTTCTCATAAAACTTAATAAATTTTTTATTTTTAAATTCTTTACCATGATCCGTTCTTAAACTTATTATTGATAAACCTTTTTCATTTTGAATTTGTTTTGAAAAATTTTAAAAGCATCAAATGTATCACTCTTGTGTTTAAGAAATAAAATCCATAGAAAATATGAGAAATCATCAACTATTACTAAGCTATACTTATTACCTCCTAAGCTCAAAGTTCTTGTTGGACCAAAAAGATCAAGATGTAGAATGTAGAAGTTGTGAAGGTCTTATTGTTGAAATAACATTTTTAGATTTATGAGATATTGAAACCATTTTATTTTTCAAGCAAGATCACATTTAGTATCTTTAATAGAAGAAACTTTAGTAATCTAGTAACAAGTTTATTTTTCGAAAGTTTTTCCAATTGTGAAAAGTTAACATGTCTTAGCTTTTTATGCCAAATAAAACAATTGTCATTTATTGTTAAGAAACATCTTTCAAATCTACTCTTAAAGGTTCAACCATGTGAATATTTTTATTATGAAATCCTTTAAATAGTTTTTCTCCATTCTAATCATAAGCTTCCACTTTATCTTTTCCAAAAATCATTTTGTAACCTTTATCATAAAGTTGACTAATACTTAGAAGATTGTGTTTTAGACCTCTTACTAGAGAAACATTTTCAATAGTATTAAAGGGAAAGCCTACTATATGATGAGAAATTTTCGGCACCACCTATGCCTTCAAAACTAGATTTGGCTGATGGTCCAAATTGCTTATATTTTTACTTCATATCTTTTTATCTAATAAATATTTGAGAAATAATCTTATAGGTACAATAATAATTCTCCATGGGATGCCAAAATTTCCCACACTAGTTGATGGCTACGGGACATCTTCAGATTTACAATCAAAGACCCGCTGCGATTATTCCATTTCGAAGCATTGGCTCATGAAGATTTATGATATTTTTGTACTTTGTAATTGTTCTATGGACTATTTTATGATGTATTTTCTTTTCGGACACTTTCATTTTTATTGTAATTTCCATTTAGGACCGGCCACCTTAAAAGTGGCATAGTTGTAATTTTTTGTGCATTTTTTAACCCTAAAGGTAGCAAGTATAAATACTTGCTTATAGTAGGGTTTGTGGAGGCCAAAATTTTCAGAATTTACATAACATTTTCATGAGAGGGCTTAGGGTTTCCCTAGTTCCATTTTCTCTTATCAATCTCAATTTCCAAGAGTGGAAATTGTGGCGAGTGCAACAAAGGAAAATTGTGAGTAATATCAATTTTTTCTTTGTTGTGTTTCATTTTCATCACTAGTGAGTCATATCCAAGGTTGAATTAGATGTTCTTGGTCAAATTTTGATTGCATTTGTAATCAACTATCATGTTATAAGATTGAATGGTTTTAGCATTTGTTATCATCATCAATTTTTGATTCATTTTGTGATGTGAATTGGTCATTGTTGGAAAAGGAGAATCACGGAATTGGATCTTGTTATCTTGGTGTACTTCACGTGGATTTCACTTGTAATTATTGTTAATTGGAGAAGTTTATCATTGTTGGTTTGTTGATTGCATCTTTGAACCTTCGGATTTCCTTAAATCTCCATTAGGGTTTACGTAATTCATGGTCTTTTTTTGAACCGTTTCATATGTGTAAATTGAAGTTGTTTCTTTGATTCATTTGCATGTGCTTGGGATTGGTTTTGAGCACATCATCTTTTGGTATCAGAGCATCATCATACTTAGAATTAAGATTGATTACATCCTAGTTTGAAGAATCGGTTATAAACATTAAGAATTGTCGCCATTTGGAAACTGGTTTGATTGTCTTTCAAATTGGTTTTGTATGTGCCTAATCATGGTTTTAGGCACATCATCGTTTTCGTGTCAATTGAAATTTGGAAATTAAGGGTTGTTATATTACCATCTTGAATCGAATTGTAGAAGTGGAAATTGAAGTAATTGATTATGTTGTTAAGGTGTTATGATTGTTGCTTGTTGATGTAGACATGGAGCATTTGTGATTGCTTTTTCCTCTTGAGTTGATCGTGATTGATTAAAGGGAAATGACCATTGTGATTAGTTGATGGAAGTGAAATTTCGGAAATTGATTTCTTGTTACCTTCATCTTGCCGTGAGTTATTTGTTGAGGAAGAAAGGGGAAGTTCTTGAATTGAAATTGAATTTCAGAAATTGAGTTGTTGTCTTCATCCTTGCCGTGAGTTATACGTTTGAGGAAGAAGGGGAAGTTCTTGAATTGAATTCCATCATTTGGGGTTCAAATAGTTGAAGCATTGTGAATTAGTGTATGTTGTTTCCTTATCATTACGGAATTGGAAGGGTCATTTTCTTAGCAGATTTGTTCAACTTATGTGGAGAATTAGGAAACTATTTTGAATTCAAATCAATCATTAGTTATAGAGTTATTGTGTATTAATCACTTTAATTACACATTAACTAGTTGGAATCAATTGCTTGCCATTTGGAGAAGTATCCATATTTGGTTCCATTTTGTTGTTGTTGTCGTGGAAGTGAAGTGCTAAACCGTGATTATTAATGTTGTGTGTAGTGAAGGATTGCAACATGTTATAGTTCGTTGTGTTGAAGTTAAGAGTGTGTGAGTAATTTTGGCATGAAATTGTGTTATGAAGTGAGTGTCTTGTGGATTATAGAAGTGTTGCACCGTGATGTATTGATTTTGTTATGGAGAAGAGTACTACACGTAGATTGTAAGAGTATACATGTGCCTTGAGTGAAGTTAAGTGGAGTTGTGTGTTTTTCTTTTGTAGTGGCTGTTGTGTGCATTAGAAGCAGTGTGATTGTGAGGTGTACCCTTTGCTTTAAATTGTCCTTATGGTTCAATATACCGAGTCTATAACTATGTCGAATGATAGCGTAAATGGGGGAATTGGCGATGAAGCCAATAGTTAGGTTGGTGGAGGTTAGGGTCATAATGTTGTAGGTAGGAGGACTTTGGAAGAACAGCTCTAGGATCTTACTACCATAGTTACTACTTTGGTAACTAGATTGACAGGATGACATTACCACAACCACCAGTGGTAAACCATCAGGCACTACCTCGGGTAGCTCCACAAAATCCTCAAAGAGACAGAGTAGTGGGAGATGGAAATCTGAATAGAAGGATGGGTGAGGAACATCATCCATACAGGGAAGAAAGGATAACAACTTTAGGGCTAATCCATATCAGAATAGGGATTTCAGGCCACCTCAGGGCTTGGAGTATGTGAAACTGTAGATGTCCTCTTATGATGGCAAGGGATCAGTTGATGATTATTTGGATTGGGAGGACAAGGTTGAGGGTCTCTTTGAATGTTATGAGATTGTACTAGAGTCTGATTAGCTACTATCAAGTTTATAGGATACGCTGCACTATGGTGGAAGAATTTGATTATCAACAATCGTAAGGATGGAGAGGTTAAGATTCAAACATGGAGAGATATGAAAAGGGTGTTGAGAAAAAGATTCATTCTTGAGCACTACAAATAGGAATTATTTATGCGACTGCAGACTTTGAGGCAGGGAGGCAAGACAGTAGATGATTATGAGCAAGAATTTGAAACCCTCATGATTACATGTAGGTCTATCGAACCTCCAAAACAAATCGTAGCATGCTTCGTCTCAGGCTTGAAATATGAAATAGCTTGTGTTGTTGAGCTGCAGCGCTATAGTACACTTGATGAGGCTATTTAGTTGGCCTTGAAAGTGGAGAGGCAAAGGAGGTCCAACTTGTTTAGGGCTCTGAGCAGTAGGCCCAATACTATTACCAGACCCTTAGCAGCCGACAGTCGATCAGGGGGAACAAAGGCGGTAGGTGAGATAGTGAGAGCAGTGGACAAAACTACCCCAAACACTACTAGAGAAAATTTACCTACTGGGAAGGGTAAAGAGGTAATAGCTCCAGATGTGAGGCAACTGTTCTCGAATCTACTAGTAGAAAGGCACGTCAGATCAAATGCTTTAAATGCATGGGTTTGGGCATATGGCAGCACAGTATCCAAATAAGAGGGTGATGACTATTATGGAGGGCGTTGGGGAAGATTTTGAGGATGACAAGGAACAATTAAGCCAACAGATTTACCAATAGCACTGTAGGAGTATTATGATGACTAGACTGCTAGAAACACATGAGGAGCGTACAGGTGAACAATATCTACCTATTAATGTGTTACGCATGGCTCTAACCATATCTCTTGATACTAGAGCATTCTGAAGGAGAACATATTTCACACCCCTTGCAGAATCAAAGGTAACCTTTGTGTACTTATCATCGATAGTGGTAGTTGCACGAATGTTATATCTACTACACTAGTAGACAAATTACATTTTTCTATTATTCCACATCCTAGCCCTTATAACTTGCATTGGCTAGATAATTGAGGTAGTATGTATGTTACACTAAGGGCGAAGGTCCCTATGAGTGTTGGGCAGAAATATCATGATCAGATCCTATGTGATGTAATCCCTATGCATGCATTCCATTTGCTGTTGGGTCAACCCTAGTTGTTTGATCGGCAGGTGTTATATGATGGGTTTAGAAACACCTACATGTTCAA
Organism: Laguncularia racemosa; assembly: GCA_037954665.1. NCBI lineage: Eukaryota > Viridiplantae > Streptophyta > Magnoliopsida > Myrtales > Combretaceae > Laguncularia > Laguncularia racemosa. Next base: position 2,264,977 of record JBBMOL010000088.1, read on the forward strand.
TATGGGCAAGTCTCACATGGTTCTGTCACCAATGACTCCATCTGAGGTACATCAATTTCAGGAACAGATCAGAGCTACTTCCACTACATTTGATAGCCGGAAGAGCAGGTCAATAGAAATATTAGGGTTTAGTTCCAAAATTGATCCTTTAGATTTGAGGGCAAATCTTTCAAAAGCCCGAGGAGATGATGAGAAATTTTCCGGCACCACCTATACCTTCAAAACTAGATTTGGCTAATGGTCCAAATCGCTTATATTTTTACTTCATATCTTTTTATCTAATAAATATTTAAGAAATAATCTTATAGGTACAATAATAATTCTCCATGGGATGCTAAAATGTCCTACACTAGTTGATGGCTACGGGACATCTTCAGATTTACAATCAAAGACCTTCTACGATTATTCCATTTCAAAGCATTGGCTTATGAAGATTTATGATATTTTTGTACTTTGTAATTGTTCTATGGACTATTTTATGATGTATTTTCTTTTGGGACACTTTCATTTTGATTGTAATTTCCATTTAGGACCAGCCACCTTAAAAGTGGCATAGTTGTAATTTTTTGTGGATTTTCTAACCCTAAAGGTAGCAAGTATAAATACTTGCTTATAGTAAGGTATGAGGAGGCCAAAATTTTCAGAATTTACATAACATTTTCGTGAGAGGGCTTAGGGTTTCCCTAGTTCCATTTTCTCTTATCAATTTCAATTTCCATGAGTTGAAATTGTGGCAAGTGCAATAAAGGAAAATTGTGAGTAATATCAATTCTTTCTTTGTTATCTTTCCTTTTCATCACTAGTGAGTCATATCTAGGGTTGAATTGGGTGTTCTTGGTCAGATTTTGATTGCATTTGTAATCAACTATCATGTTATAAGATTGAATGGTTTTAGCATTTGTTATCATCATCAATTTTTTATTCATTTTATGACATGAATTGGTCATTGTTGGAAGAGGAGAATCACGGAATTGGATCTTATTATCTTGGTGTATTTCACGTGGATTTCACTTGTAATTATTGTTAATTGGAGAAGTTTATCATTGTTGGTTTGTTGATTGCATCTTTCAACCTTCGGATTTCCTTAAATCTCCATTAGGGTTCATGCAATTCATGGTCTTTTTTGAACTGGTTCATATGTGTGAATTGAGGTTGTTTCTTTGATTGATTTGCATATGCTTGGGCTTGGTTTTGAGCACATCATCTTTTGGTATCAAAGCATCATCATACTTGGAATTAAGATTGATTACATCCTAGTTTGAAGAATCGGTTATAAACATTGAGAATTGTCGCCATTTGGAAACTAGTTTGATTGACATTGTTTGATTGTCTTTCAAATTGGTTTTGTATGTGCTTAATCTTGGTTTTAAGCACATCACTATACCAATTGCTATTATCTTTCCTCTACTTCCATCACCAAATTTGACACAACCTCCATTTCTCCATTCTAAATTTGTGAACAACGAAACATCTCCTGACATGTGCCGCGAACACTCACTATCTAGGTACCACAATCCTTTAAGCTTTGTTTCATGTTCCTACACATAAAAATAAGATGATTAAACCTTTTTAGGAACCCAAACTAGCTTGGGCCCACTAAATTCAAGCTCATGTTATTTTAATTTGTTACTTGTTATTGACTGAGCTTGTTATTTTTGTAATAACAATATTTTTCTATATGTTCATTTTTGTTGCAAAAATAGCACACATAAATGTTAGATCTTATTAGACTTTTCTGATATTGGTATGGCTTCCATTGATATTGATATGAGCTTACCATTCTTAGATTATATGTTCTGGTATAGCTTCCATAATACCTTTTATAAGATCGTTTGTAGTACTATCTATACATCTGTCTGTAATTCTAGCTGGAGTACTATTTAGAATACTATCTAATATTCTTTTCATTTTGTTTAATAGATTTATTTTCTCTCATATTTATAATTCTATTTTCTTTCCTACTCAAGTTAATATCATCTTTAATGATTGGATCTTTTCCTTTAACAAAAATAGTTTTCTCTATTCAATCTGATGACTTAGCCTTATTATATCCTAATCCTTCTTTTGAGTTACTTACTCTTTGAGATGATATTAATTTTTGCAGTTTTTCATCACTTTCTGAAAACTTAGTGAGCATAGAACTTAAACTTTTTGAAACTTCATTCATTCATACATTAAGCTCTACAATCTCCCTTTTTAATGTATTATTTTCATTAGTCAACATATCTTGTGCTTTTCGTAAGCTTTTATTATCTATATGTAACAATTTTGTGTCTTTTCTGAGAGCATCATTTTCATTAATTAATAACATCTTAGTTTGACATATAACTTCTTTTTCATTTCTTAAAGTTCGAATCTTTTCATTTGCCTTAGATAAAGCCTTCAACATTTGTTTAACTTGTTTTCTAAAGTTAATAGGCATATTATTATCAAAGAAGATACCTCAGATAATGCCATGAAGCACAAATTTGCTTCTTCTTCACTGTCTCATCTAGTGTTTGTCTCAGCATCTAACTCATCAAGGTCACTCAATTTTGCCATTTTGTATCGATCTATCCTACTACCTTAGACTTGTAGACAAGTGCACCTCTTAATTCTAAAGTACAATGGATATAGATATCGAGTGTCTATCCCATAAGGATTATGATTACTAATAATTACCTTCTTTCTTATTATCTAATTTGCAAAATTTAGTGAAGTGAATAAAATCAACAATGAATAAACTAAGGAAAACAATAATCATTAAAAGTGTACCCAGATATTGAATCTCCCTAAAATTACTAATGTAATTAACTGATTATTATTCAATTTCCTTATTGTATTCTTATACCATGGGAATTCCTAAGTTGAACTAATAGCTTTTTTTAGTTTACTAATTTCTAATTTTAGGTTAATTAATTGGAACATCTTTCCAATTAAAACCACTAGAATTGCATCAAATTTGATCTATGAGTTCTACTATTAGGTTTGACCTTAATTTGAAAGATTTACATCATCCTATCTTTAGGATTGTGTGCAACTCCTTTCAATTAGGCTGGATTTATTCTGATATAGAATATCTCATTCTCTATATAAGAAATCAAACTCCAAATTGATACATCGATAATATTAAATTGAAAATAATGAAAAATCCATAATTGGATCACAAGAAAGACAAATAAATTATTGAATAATGAATAAGAAAATTTATATATTCATTCTAGGATTCATCATACCTTAATACTAAAGAAAGTTTAAGCTAGCAACATATTAAATCTAACAATAGCAATATAAAAAGAGTGGATAAAAAAAAAGGATTAAAACTAAAAACTAAAATTCTTTAATACTCTGTTCTAATACTCTACTCTAATAATCTATTCTAATCCTCTACAATGAATTCATCCTTATATAACCATCAGCTTGGTGGCATGGTTACAACACGGGTGTGTAAACGTCCATGTTCCAATCTATCTAAATTTTACCTTCAGCACACCTACTAACACAAGCGTGTTCATGCTCACATCATCCTATACAACTGGTTACACGGTCCTTTACATGGTTAGACATGATTTTGTTTTGCACAGTTGCTTTACACGTTAGACATGGCCATGTTCTTCACTGTATTAGTCTTCCTAATCTTGTAAAATTGATATTTTTTCCTTCACTATTAGATAATTCTTCTATTAAATCATAAATTATATTTCAAGGCTCTAAAATCAAAATAGAGATTGATTAAGTGTAATATCCATACAAAATATAAAAGAATTGAATAAATGGTTATTATAATTGTTAGAAATAATAAGCATTTTATAACCTTTATCAAATTCCCCCACACTTCAGCATTTAGTTGTCCTCAAGCAAAGATAAACCTTTGAAGATCAAGGATAAATTTCTTAAATGACAATCATTACTTTCATACTTATACAAATTACATTCATCATAAAATTATTTATCTTTAACATCCTTTTTTTTTCCAATCATGTTCAGTGTACTATAAATATTAAAATCAAAGTTCAAGAGTTAATCTATGTAATATCAAATTTTATCATGCTATTTATTCAAAAATTTACAAACCTAAAACTATACTAAACATTACTTAATCAAGAAGAAAGTTTTCATAATTTTGTTCACTTAGCTAAAGTATATACTTCCCCTTTTTTAACCCCTTAAGTACTATGACATCCAACAAAAGCTTTTCTCTATCTATCCCTTCAAAGCCCTTCCTAAATTTTATTTTATAATTACTACAAGAGCCTTTTTTTTAACAATATAGAGTAATTTCATTGGTCAGTAAATCTTAGATTAGACGGTCTTATGCTACTAGGTTTTGAGATACCCCTTCGAACCTCCATTAACTCCATTACTTATTTCAATTAGTTAAGTTTTTTTAGACTTTTCTTTTGACCCATGTAGCGAACTGGAGGCTGATGATTTCAAGTTCATCACTCAAGTCAATGGTGTAATCCCTTGAAGGGCATCTCATAAGTTCAATTGCCCAAGTTAATGAGGCATGCTACTTAACTTTATTTTATTTTCCTACTTTTACTTTATAGGAATAATCTTCAAAAGATAAATTTTATTAGTTCAATTATTTGAGATCACAGTACTCATAAACACTTCTAAGAGATAGATATATATCAAAATAAGTTTAAAAACTCGAATTCCTAATCCTTGATTAGTAATATCCTTCTAATCCAAAGTTTATAAACTTTAAGTCTAAATAACATGTAACTTCATTTATGAAGATTTCATAATTCAACTCTAAGCAAGTATTCTAAGCTCATTAATGAAAATGTGCAAATATATCCAGGAAAAAAAATTTCAATAATCCACTAAATTATGAATGCTATATTTATTTAGTACTAGTGATGTTGAAAAAATTTAGGCTTGTTATATTATGTTACTCCCACAATTGCCCCTTACTCCCCAAACCACACCACCCCACCCTAACACACACTTAAAAATTATACATTGTCCTCAATGTACAAAATAGAATAGCAAAATAAATAATGGGGAAAAATAACAAAATACTTCCCTGATAAGGTTGGATAAAACTTAAAGTGCAATTCTTGGCTTTCTAGAAGAGAGAGTCCTCGATAATGGTGCCATAAACTTGGTGTCGGTTTATCCTACTACCTTAAACCTATAGGCAAGTGCACCTATCAATTTTATAGTATAATGGATATAAATATCGAGTGCCGATCCCATAGGGATTATGATTACTAGCAATTACCCTTTTTATTATTATCTAAACTACAAAAGTTAGTGAAGTGAATAAAATCAACAGCAAAAAAACTAAGGAAAACAATAATAATTAAAAGTGTACCCAAATAATGAATCCCCCTAGAATTACTAAAGTAATTAGCTAATTATTACTCATTTTCATTATTGTATTCTTGGACTATGGGAATTCCTAAATTGAACTAACAGATCTCTCAAGTTTATTAATTCCTCATTTCAAGTTGATAAATTGTAGCCTCTTCCTAATTAAAACTTGTAGAACTGCATTACATTTAATCTATGAATTTCACCTATTAGGTTTGACCCTAACCTAGAAGATTTACATAGTCCTATCTCTAGGATTGCTTGAAACTCCTTCCAATTATGCTAGATTTATTCTAATATGGAATCTTTCAATCTCTATATAAGAAATCAAACTCCAAATTAATACAACAATAATATTAAATTGAAAGCAATGAAAAATACATCACTGGATCACAAGAATGACAAATAAATTATTGAATAATAAATAAGAAAATTTACATATTCATTTAAGATTCATCATATCTGAATACTAAGGAAAGTTTAAGCTAGCAACATATTAAATCTAATAGCAACAATATAAAAAGAGTGCGTAAAGAAAAGCATTAAAACTAAAAACTAAAAATCTCTAATACTGTGTCATAATACTCTACTCTAATAATCTATTCTAATCTTCTACAGTGAATTCATCCTTATATAACCATCAGCTTGGTAGCATAGTCACAACACGAGCATGTAGAGATCCATGTTCTAATTTGTCCAAATTTTACCTTCAACACACCTCTATTGTCCTACATGGTTGGTTACACGGTCCTTTGCATGGTTAGACATGATTCTATTTTACACGATTGCTTTGCACGTTAGACATAGCCTTGTTCTTCACTGTGTTAGTCTTCCTAATCTTGTAAAATTGATATTTCTTCTTCAACTTTCACATAATTCTTCTATTAAATCATAAATTATAATTTAAGGCTCTGAAATCAAAATAAAGATTGATTAAATGCAATATCCATACAAAATGTAAAAGAATTAAATAAAAGGTTATTATAATTGTTATAAATAATAAGTATTTTATAACCATTATCACCATTAAAGCTTTTTGTTTCCTCTTATTTCCCCATCTTTTTTATCAACATAGGGCATTCATGCTTGATATTTCCTAGTTTTTTGCATTCAAAGTAAACTATTTCTTTATTTTTCTCTTTCTTTTCTTCTTTTTCTTTGAAAGCCTTTCTTATACCATACTTAGACTGATTAGTAGAAAAACGTTTAAAGCGTTTAGAGCGCTTAGCATTTCTCTTGAATGGTTTTGTAAATCTTCAAACCATCATTGTCGTATCATCATTGTCTTCCTTATTGTCTGATCTTTCTTTTATCTCAATGTCTTGTTCAGCTAGTTTTCTCTTGATCACTTATATGCTTCAGTTTTAATTCATATGCCTGAAGCTTTTCTCAAAGTTGACTTAGAGTTAGTTTATCTAAATCATGAGCTTCTTCAATTGCATTTGTCTTTGAGTCCCACAAACTTGGCAAGATTTTCCTTACAAGCTCGCTATCATCAAACCTATTACCAAGTAAAGCAAGTTCGTTAGTAATTAAAGTAAATTTATTAAATCCATCTGATATAGTTTCACCGGATTGAAATTTGAATAATTCATAATCCTACTTCATGCTCTTTTCCTATTGTCCTTGATCATTGCAGCACCTTCATATGTTTTGCACAAATTGTCCCATATTTTTTTGGTAAATTCTCTTCATGAAATCATTGCAAACATAGTTTGAGATAAGCTCATCAGAAGAAGAATCTTGCTATACTATTACCTTTAGCTTTTTTCTTTTCTTCATCAGCTAGAGTTGGACTGTCAATGGGAATGATTTCTTAATCTCCATATTATATAATTTCCCATGAAGAAAAATCAGTTGCTTTGATATAAGTTTCCATCCTGCATTTCCAGCAAGGAAAGTCAGTTCCATCAAAGAATGATATACGATTAGATACACTTATAATTGTGTTATCAGCCATTGATCAACTCTTATATGTAGAAGAGTCATTGCTCTGATACTAAATGTAGGTCTTGAAATGTCAAACAAGAGGGGAGCAAATTGTTTGCAGAAAAAATAAAAATGAAAAATTATCAAATTCAACTAATCGAACACTATTTAACTTTCTAGCTTGATGAAGATTATACATGATGAGAAATCATAAAACAAATAAATATAATGTGCAGTTGTCGAGTCTAATTTTTTAATTCTCATTCCTAATCCGATCTCGACTAGACCCTATGCTCATCTAATGTAGATCCTTGACTTGAGTTAGGAATTTCGATTGATTTTTGGAGTCGCCACCCAACTGTTGTTGGGAAATATTGAATTAAGACTAAAGGAGCGGATTAGTCTTCATTTGGACCACTAGTCGTCGTTATTTCCTCTTCACATTTTTGAAAAGAGGAAAAGGGAAACCTAGAGTTTCTAAGTCCGGAGGCTAACCTATTAAAACCTTACAGTTATCACCTAATCTCCTAAAATTGTTCCTATTTAAAAATGTGTTTTATTGTGTTTCTGTTACTTTTATTATGTTTTTGAATTATTTCAAGAAAATGATTTTTTATTTCATTTTATGGGTTGACCCGAATGGGTGCCTACGTACCTGCTATCCAGGATCAAACAAGCCATAGTTCGCTTTTCTAAAAACTTTAAGTTTGTTTGTGAATTTTAATTTTGAAATCTCTTTTGATTTATGTTTTTACCATTTTTTGGATTTTTCTAAAAAAATCTAAGCCTAAGTTTTAATTTGATTTTTGAAAATGGCTTTTAGGAAAAACATCAATTTTGGTTTATTTGAAGAAAATGATTTTTTTCTAATTGTTAAAACTCATTTCTATAATTTTTATTAATTTTTAGGATTTTTTATGCTTTTTCTTATTTTTATGATTTTTTATGATTTTTTTTTACCATTTTTTATGATTTTTATGAAAAAAATTATCTTAAGTTATTATCTATCCTATTTTGAGATCTAAAATTTTATTAATTATTTTCCTAATATTTTATTATTTTTCTATATTTTATTATGTTTTTTATTCTTTTCTACATTATTAAAATCTAAAAAAACCTAATTTCTACATTTTCCTACTTATTGAAAATAAAACCTAAACCAATAAATAAATAATAAATCAATTCGGAATAAATAAATTAATTAATTAAAAAAAATCTGGAAAATCCGACTTACCTAGATCTGGGTCGGTGCATGGGTCGGGTCAGTCGGGTCGAATCGGGTTGAAGCGGGTCTGGTCGGATCAGTCGGATGCGGTAGCGAAGGATGCTCGTTCACGGCGTTCCGGCGGTCTTTCGTCGCGGGTGAGGTGTCGAATCCTAGCTTCTTGAGGATGCTGAATCCAATGGTGGCGGTGGTTTGCTCCCAAATCGTCTCCTGGTGGTGGTTCAACTCCGATCGGCAATCGCGATTTTGGTTTTCCTCCGGTGCTCTCCGATTTACTCTCTTTTCTCACTTTCTCTCAATTCTGATTCGTGTGTTGGCTTCCTCCCTCCGATTCCTATTTATAGGCGCTTGAAACCGAGCTGGATAAGCTCGGATTTCCTCTGATCGAAGCTAATCGGATTTTCGGTTAAAAAAACCAACTCCAATTCAGGTAAATCCATTGATTTGTTGTGATTTAATTCCAATTAGATAATGTTTATCTTATTTCTGTTGAAGATCTGTTAGATTTGTGCAAAAAATTGAATCGAAACGGCCGAAATTCGAATTTTCTCTTCCGCCGGCGATCTCGGGCCCGAGGTAGAAGACGATCACTCGCCCGACGCGTGCGTTCCCTCCAGCCAATCAGAGGTTGCCACGTGTCTTGGATAAGTAAGAAAAACAAAACGCAGAAACTGCTTCCCCTGCGATTTGAACCCGCGATCGAGCCCCCCTGCGCTCGCCTTAGCCCGTAGTCTGGACCAGCTGGGCTAGCCCACTTTCCTGATTTTTCTAATTTCGCAAATTGCATATATGCAATGCGATTTTTTTATTTTTTTGTATTTTTTGAAATTTCAAAAATTTGTAAAAATTATTTATTATTTATTATTGCCATTTCTGAATCATTTTTCAAAATTGATGTTTTTTCCTATTTATTTTTATTTTTTTGAATATTTTTATTATTTATGCTAAATTAAAGAAAAATTTAAAAAAAATTGAAAATTGATTATTATTCATTCTTAGGGCAAAAATGGGGTGTTTACAGCTGCCCCTCTTTGTAGTAAAGTTTGAAAAACTTAACTACAAAGACAAGAAAGACGCCATTTTTTGCCTCTTAAATAGATAACACGGTCTTAACAATTTAGAGTCATGTTCCCTCCCCCAAAAGTGCTTTATGGGCTGACTAATTGGCGATAGGAAACACCTCAAGCATTGTGTGGAAGAAATGATGATAGGAAGCATCTTATCAGACTAGCAACCTTGGAATGAAAATTTACTTAGGAAGCGCCCTTATGAGCAAGCTACCTGTCAACAGAAGCGTCTTGTTAGACTAGCAATTGTTTGGAAGAATATTTCCGAAAAGTGCCCCAAGAGCTGACTAATCGGGAGAATCTAGGAAAGTGCCCTCATGGGCTGACTAACCTTAAGATAGATTTTTAGGAAAGTGCCCATCTTGTGCTGACTAACCTATGATAGAGTTGTCTCAAAAAGTGCCCTTATGAGCTGACCTTGAGAACGGATTTTTAGGAAAGTGCCCATCTTGGGCTGACTAACCTATGATAGAGTTGTCTCAAAAAGTGCCCTTATGAGTTGACCTTGAGAATAACTTTTTAGGAAAGTGCCCATATTGGGTTGACTAACCTATGATAGAGTTGTCTCAAAAAGTACCCTTATGAGCTGACCTTGAGAACAATTTTTTAGGAAAGTGCCCATATTGGGCTGACTAACCTATGATAGAGTTGTCTCAAAAAGTGCCCTTGTGAGCTGACCTTGAGAACAACTTTTTAGGAAAGTGCCCATATTGGGCTGACTAACCTATGATAAAATTGATTGAACTGTCTCAAAAAGTGCCCTTATGAGCTGACCTTGAGAACAGATTTTTAGGAAAGTGCCTATCTTGGGCTGACTAACCTATGATATAGTTGTCTCAAAAAGTGCCCTTATGAGCTGACCTTGAGAACAACTTTTAGGAAAGTGCCCATATTGGGCTGACTAACCTATGATAAAATTGATTGAACTGTCTCAAAAAGTGCCCTTATGAGCTGACCTTGAGAACAGATTTTTAGGAAAGTGCCCATCTTGGGCTGACTAACCTATGATAGAGTTGTCTCGAAAAGTGCCCTTATGAGTTGATCTTGAGAATAGATTTTTAGGAAAGTGCCCATCTTTAGCTGACTAACCTATGATAGAGTTGTCTCAAAAAGTGCCCTTATGAGCTGACCTTGAGAACAACTTTTTAGGAAAGTGCCTATATTGGGCTGACTAACCTAAGATAAAAATGATATCTCAAAAAGGTGCCTTTATAGGCTGACCTTAGAACAGACCTAGGGAAGTGCCCTTCTTTTGGGCTGACTACCCTATTAAAAGAAATGTTTAGACAATTGCCCAACTATGGGCTGACTCATCTTATGCTTCTGAATATGCTTTCTACTAACTGAGCTGAATGATGTGATGCCTTTCATGATATGATGATAGTTATTTATTTTTTCAATGTGCTTGCCAGTTTTATCGTGGATAGTAACCAAACAACTGAACCCTCGGGCTGGTTTGCTTCTGCTTCTCTTCTCTTTTCTTGACATGGGGTTGAAAATTTTGTTGTGCTCTCTTTCTTTATGCATATGGCTCTTTTGATGGTAATGTTATCCTACTAATGCATTCAGTTCTAATGCTCAAAAGTAAATAGAATTATATCACAAACTATATTAAGATTCCTTATCATTTTAGTGTTTGTCTTTTATAGGCGAAGTGATGGGTAATGTGCTTAGGAATATTTATTGTGATGAGAATTGATTGGGATTATTGACCATTCAGGGATATTAACTTTGCTTGCAAAAAGTGAAAACTCGACTCAACGAAATTTGTATCAAATATTGGCTTTCATAAACATTGGCAAATTTTCAATTCCCTTGCCTAAAGATAGTACATCTTTACAGCATCTGTGTTAATGGGGTCTCTCAATTCTGGACCATCCATTTGAGTTAATATCAGAGCACCTCATAACAAAACCTTTTTCACTACATAGGGGCCTTCATAGTTTGGGGTAAATTTCCCTCTGGAGTCTTGGGCATTCGGGAGGACCTTCTTTAGTACCAGATCCCCCTCCTTGAAGTATCGAGGTCTCATCTTCTTGTTAAAGGCTCGAGCCATTCTTTGTTGGTAACACAGGCCATGACATAGTGCGGTAAGCCTTCTTTTATCAATCAGATTCAGCTGATCAAGCCTTTTCCTTACCAATCTGATTTAGTTAACTGAGTTTCTGACAGGATTCTGAATGATGGTATTTCAACTTCAACTGGTAGCACTGCTTCTGTACCATATACCAATGAGTAAGGGGTAGCTCCCGTAGATGTTCTTATTGAAGTCCTATAAGCCATGAGAGTAAACGGTAACATTTCGTGCCAATATTTGTAAGTTGTTGTCATTTTCTTGATGATCTTTTTGATATTTTTGTTAGCTGCTTCTACTGCCCCGTTCATTTGAGGTCGGTAGGGAGTTGAATTTCTGTGGTTTATATGGAATTATTGACATAAACCTGTCATCGATTTGTTGTTAAGATTTGTACCATTGTCGGTGATGATGGACTCAAGAACTCCATATCGGGCTATTATGTCCCTTTTCAAGAAGCGGACTATTACCCCTTTTGTGACATTGGTATATGATGAAGCTTCGACCCATTTGGTGAAGTAATCAATCGCTACCAGTATAAATCTATGGCCGTTGGATGCTGTTAGAGTGATAGGGCCTATTATGTCGATTCCCCACATGGAGAATGGCCATGGTGCTGATAACAAGTGTAGCTCGTTGGGCGGAGCATTTATCCGGTTTGCGTAGACTTGACACAGATGACAGTGCTTGACATATTTTATGCAATCTGATTCCATGGTCAACTAATAATATCCTAACCTTATGATTTTTCAGGCCAACATGTAGCCATTCATATGAGGTCCACATACTCCCTCATGTACTTCCTTCATCAGTTCGCATGCTTCATTTTTGTCCACGCATCTCAACAAGGTGGTATCAAATGATCTCTTGTAAAGTATGGACCCACTTAATAAGAAATGGCTTGCTAACCTTCTGAGTGTTCTTTGGTCATTCTTGCTAGCAATTTCGGGGTATTTACTTTCTTGGAGGAAAGTCTTGATGTCGTGATACCAGGGCTTGTCATCTTGTACTTTTTCAATGGTTAAACAATAGGCGGGCCGACTTTCGATGTCTATTTTCATTGGTTGAACTTCGGCTCCCCCTGTTATCTGAATCATAGATGTTAGTGTGGCTAGTGCATCCGCAAACTTATTCTGAGTTCTCGGGATGTATGTGAAAGTGATTGCCTTGAATTCTTCAATTAGCTCTATCAAGTGTTGATGATACGGTACCAGTTTGGGGTCTTTAGTCTTGTATTCCCCTCTTGTCTGTAGTATGATGAGCGACGAATCTCCATATACTTCTAATTCACGGATTTCCATTTGACAAGCAATTTTGAGGCCAAGAATACATGCTTCATATTCTATGATATTATTGGTATAGGGAAATGTAAGTCTTGTCGTTGCAGGGAATTGAGTGCCATCTGGGGATATCAGTACTGCCCCAACCCCACAATCGAATACGTTGGCGGCTCCATCGAAAAACAGTTTCCATTTAGCATTCTACTCTATCCCAAAGTCTTCTACTAGCATATCTTCCACTATTAATATATTTTCATCTGGAAATTGGGCTGTAGTTCTTGGGAATCTGTCTTGACAGGGTGTTCCGCCAATTGATCGGCTAAGGCTTGCCCTTTCATCGAGTTCTGATTTACATATGTGATGTCGAACTTGGATAGGAGCATTTGCCACTTAGAGATTCTCCCTATCAAGGCTGGTTTCTCTGCCAAGTATTTCAAGGGATCATGTCTTGTCAGCAGCTCGATATGGTAGTAAAGGATGTATTGCCTTAGTCGATGCATGACCCAAATTAAAGCACAACACGTCTTCTCCACCTCTGAGTACCTCTGTTCCCCATCTGTGAACTTCTTGCTCAGGTAATATATGGAACGCTCTCTTCCCTCGTCATCTTTCTGCCCTAGCACACATCCCATGGATTCAAGGAGTATAGTGAGGTATAAGAATAAGGGCTTTCCTTGCTTCGGGACTATCAAGACTGGAGGTTTTATAAGATAGTCTTTGATTGTCTTGAATGCCTCTTCACATTCGTCGTCCCATTCTATTGTAGCGTTCTTCTTCAACAGACGGAATAATGGTCGGCATTTGTCGGTGAGCTATGAGATAAAACGAGCTATATAATTTAATCTTCCCAGCAAGCTTCTCACTTCTTTAACGGAGCGTGGGGAAGGTAACTCTAATATGGACTTTACCTTATCATGGTCGATTTTAATGCCTTCCCGGCTTATGACAAACCCTAACAATTTCCCCGTCGTGACCCCGAAAGTACATTTTCCTAGGTTTAACTTGAGTTGGAATTTTCTCAGTCGTTTAAACAATTTCCTCAGGATATCTATATGGCTTTCTCCTTCTTTGGATTTGGCTATCATGTCTGTCGAGTCTAATTTTTAAATTCCCATTCCTAATCCGATCTAGACTAGACCCTATGCTCATCTAATGTAGATCCTCGACTGGAGTTAAGAATTTCGTTTGATTTTTGGAGTCGCCACCCAACTGTTGTTGGGAAAATTGAATTAAGACTAAAGGAGCGGATTAGTCTTAATTTAGACCACTAGTCGTCGTGATTTCCTCTTCTCGTTTTTGTGAAAAGAGGAAAAGGGAAAACCAGAGTTTCTAAGTCCGGAGACTAACCTATTAAAACCTTTACGGTTACCACCTAATCTCTTGAAATTGTTTCTCTTTAGAAATGTGTTTCTGTTACTTTTTATTATGTTTTTGAATTATTTCAAGAAAATGATTTTTCATTCATTTTATGGGTTGACCTGAATGGGTGCCTACGTACCTGCTACTCAAGATCAAACAAGCCGTAGTTCGCTTTTCTGAAAACTTTAAGTTTGTTTGTGGAATTTAATTTTGAAATCTCTTTTACTTTATGTTCTTACCATTTTTGGGATTTTTCTAAAAAATTCTAAGCCTAAGCTTTAATTTTATTTTGAAAATGATTTTAGGGAAAAACATCAATTTTTGATTTATTTGAAGAAAATGATTTTTCTAAGTGCTAAAACTCATTTTTTATGATTCTTTTATAATTTTTGAAATTTTTTATGATTTTTATGATCTTTGTGATTTTTTTTTGTTATTTTTGTGATTTCTAAGAATTTTGTGGATTTTTGTGATTTTTGGGGATTTTTGTTGATTTTCGTGATTTTTGAGAATTTTTTGTGATTTTTGGGAATTTTTATTGATTTTCGTGATTTTTGGTTTATTATCTATCCTATTTTGACATCTAAAATTTTATTATTATTTTCCTAATATTTTTTTATTATTTTTCTATATTTTATTATTTATTTTACATGATTAAATCCTAAAAAAAAACCTAATTTCTATATTTTCCTATTTATTGAAAATAAAACCTAAATCAACAAATAAATAAATGGCTAAAGAAATAACAAATAATAAATAAAAAAAAATCTGGAAAACCCGATTTACCTGGATTCAGGTCGGTGCGCGGGTCGGTCGGGTCGAATCGGGTCAGGTCGGATCGATCGAACACGGCGGTGGGGAAGGCTCGTTCACGGCGTTCCGGTGGCTTTTTGTAGCGGGTGAGGTGCCGAATCCTAGCTTCTCGAGGTTACTGAATCCAATGGTGGCGATGGTTTGCTCTTAGATCGCCTCCTGGTGGTGGTTCAACTCCGGCCGGTGCTTCGCAGTTTTGAGTCTCCTCCGATGCTCTCTGATTTACACTCTTTCCTCACTTTCTCTCAATTGTGATTCGTGCTTTGGCTTCCTCTACTCCTCTATTTATAGGCACTTGAAACCGAGTTGGATAAGCTCGGATTTCCTCCAATTGAAGCTGATCGGATTTTCGGTTAGAAAAACCAACTCCGATTTGTGTCAATCCCTCGATTTGTTGCGATTTGATTCCAATTAGATAATGTTTATCTTATTTATGTTGAAGATCTGTTGGATTTGTGCAAAAAAATCGAATCAAAACAGCCAAAATACGAATTCTTCCTTCCGCCGGCGATCTCGGACCCGAGGTAGACGATGATCATGCGCCCGGCGCGGTGCGTTTCCTTCCAGCCAATCGGATGCTGCCACGTATCCTGGATAAGTGAAAAAATTGAAAAATGTGGAAACTGCTACTCCCGCGATTCGAACCCCTAACCTCGCACCCGCACCGCGCCTTAGCCCATGGTTGGACCAGCTGAGCTAGCCCACTTTCCTGATTTTTCTAATTTCGCAAATTGCATACATGCAATGCGATTTTCCTATTTTTTTGTATTTTTGAAAATTCCAAATTTGTAAAAATTTTTTATTATTTATTATTGCTATTTCTGAAATCATTTTTCAAAATTGATGTGTTTTCCTATTTATTTTTATTTTTTTGAATATTTTTATTATTTTTGGTAAATTAGAGAAAAATTGGAAAAAAATTGGGAAAAATTGAAAAATTGATTATTTTTTAGAATTATCGATTCCTAGGGAAAAAGGGGGGGTGTTTACAATGTCGTCGACATATACTTCAACCTCTCGATGCATCATGTCGTGAAGTATGGCGACCATGGCTCTTGCATACGTTTGCCTCAGCGTTTTTTCAAACCGTAGGGCATGACTTTGTAATAGAAAGTTCCCCACGTTGTGATGAAGTTGTTTTGGTTCTATCTTCTTCAGCTATTTTTATTTGATTATATCCTGAGAAACCGTCCATGAATGAGAAAAGATAGTTTCCCGCAGTGTTGTCTACCAGAACATCAATGTGAGGTAGGGGGAAGTTATCCTTTGGCGTAGCTTGGTTTAAGTCCCAGAAGTCTACGCATACGCGTACTTTTCCATTCTTTTTCATAACGGGGACTATATTTGCTACCCATTCTAGTAGTCGGATACTTCAATGAACCCTACTTCTAGCAGTTTCTTGACTTCTTCCTTAATCTTTAGCAAGATGTCAGGCTTAAATCTTCTCAGTTTTTGTTTTTTAGGTTTGGCATCTTCCCTTGTGGGAAGCCTATGAACCACTATCGATTGGTTTAGCCCTGGCATGTCATCATATGACCAGGCAAACACATCCGCATATTCCGTTAATAGCTCGGTTATCTCACATTTTTGCTCGACACTCAAACTGGTCCCGATTTTGAGGTTCTTAGGGTTTTCCATGCTTCCTAGATTTATTGTCTCCATAGGCTCGTCGATCGAAATTCCGCTTTTTTCATGTTTTTGCCAATTTTCTTGTATTATTTCGTGGTCTAGGATATCGCCTTCAACAACTGACCCAGCAGCGTTGGAAACGATATCAACGTTTTTACTTTCTACCTGCGCGAAATATCCCTGATGTTCAATGGTAGGAGGTCTGAATAACATAAAAGTGAAAGCATATATATAAGAAGAAAACAAACTGTAATTAAATTTGATAAAGAGTCTCAAATAAAATTTGCTTAATAATTTTTCTCTACTTTCGAGCTAACCTAGCGCTACTGATAGGATAACAAAACCAATTGTTCAGAGCCGGATGCTAGTTGGACGTGCGGGGAGTTTGATTTCCCTTGGCTGTCATCCTCTTTATTTATCCAAGGCTCTTGAACGATGTTTGCCTTTTTTTTTTGGAAAGATTATTGGAGAGTGGGATGCATATCTGGGTGTCGATCAGCTTCCCCCTTATTTTTCCTTTGACAAACCTTTTGTTTGCGCTTCTTCTGCGGCCGATAGAAATGTACCCCAGTGTTAGTGTTGTTGTTGCTGTTTTCCATTTTGGTCTTGAACGTGTGCAAAATTAGGCTTCTAGGAGGGTTCGGTTCTTGGGAGCTATTCTGATACCTGGCGCCACATTTTTCTTTTTTTTTTTTAGTGTAATGTATGCAAAATGATATGCACTTGTCACGCGGATGCTAAAAATAAAAGGGTTAAAACTGATTGATAATGTAATATTGAACTTTACTTTTATTCATATTGAAAATTTGGAGTTCGATTAATCAAAATAAAAGATTACAAATAATGATCTATTTCCTAGCTCTTTTAGTCTTCTGTTGTGGAGGCTCAGACTTCCCATTTGATGACAGCTTCTAATTTCTTTGACTTTGGCTTGGGTCTTCTCCAATTGTGCTTCTAAGGCCTTGTTCCTTTGGTTGGATTCTTTGAAAACGTCCCTTCCAGATGTCTTTTCTTATGATCTGTAGCTTCAAAGTATACTTCCATGCGAGCCTTGACCTGCTTCCAGGTAGATTTCTGTCTCTGGGTTGATCTTGTCTAGTCTTGGTTGGGTGACGTCTGGAACCCGATAATGCTCTTTCCCCTGTCTGGTATAGCTGGTGGATTACAAACTCTCTGGTGGCTGGGGTTTTCCCACTTCGCCATCTACTCCCCGAGGTCCACATTCGGGCTTTCAATTCTGGCTTCCAAAGTTTCTTTTTACCTCTGCCAGCTTAGCAAACTTCTCGGCTACCAACAGGTTCGGATCTTTTGTTTTTCAAAGGTGACTACTTCTAGCGAGGGTTGATAAACTATATCTTGGATGGTACCAAACTGGTAGACCACTGAGTTGGGGTGATATCCAATACATCCGCTGATTCCGATTAAAGGTACTGCTTGGAGGTTTCTGCAGGTCAAGATGATTTTGTTACAGCAACTCCACCTAGCTATCCACAGAATATCCTCAGCACTGAAACTTCTAAGTACCTCAACCCAACTGTAGCTGGTAAGGTCGTCGGGTAGCTTCACCTTTTCTATGAGTTTACGAGATCCACCTGCTGGGCTAAGGTTTTTTGGACCATGTTCAACCCGAAGCACTTAAGGTGGCTTATAAACCATATCAGCAGAAGGTTGAGGCTTGAGCAAAGGATCCCATGGCCTTTCTTCTTAACGAAATTCAAGTTCCGGATCTGTTCAGCCAATAGAGCCGGGATGTAAGATCTTCCCTCCAGAAATTAGGTCACCAGCTCTGCGACCCGGTAGTGAATATAGAAGGTCCCGGTGGGGAACAGTATGGTGGCAAAAGCGTTCACCCTTCTCTGTCTGTAAGTTTTGGGGTCCCCACATAGTATTGTCCTTCTATCCCCATTGTCCTCGTCGGGCGATGAACCAGGCTTCCAAAATCATCCATTCGTATGCAATATCCATTACAGTCTGCTAGGGCTTTGTTGACTGCTGTTTTATGGATGCCTAATATCTGCTGAAGGTATCGGCTGGCCCGGCCTCGAGGTCTGGCATATAGATTTGATGGGTTTTAGTGTTGGAGCCTGTAGCAACTGGGTGTACTCCTCCAGGGTAGGGGTGATCTCATGTGGCCCGATAAAGAAAGCAGCGGGGCTCGATTTCCCATAATTGGAGCATGGCCCGGACTAAAGGCAAAATTCACCTCTATCTTTGTTAGTGAGAGGACGAGGCCGATCTTTGCTGGATGAAGACCTGCACCTCAGGTTTGTACAAGGTAAACTAATGGTCTAGTACCAACTTTGGGTCCAAAGGTTTGTACACCCGTAATTTTCTTTGCGGAGGAGACGGTCGACTGCGGTGCTAGCCATCTATTTACAATAAGAAATTGCCTAATTAAAAAACAGAACTATGAAAAACATTACAGGAAATAAATTCGAACTCCATGAACAAAATAACAAACCATTACAAATTTTCATCAATTATCAAGCCCTCATGATGTTATTATATGCAAAGTAGGTTGGTTCTAACTGGTTCCCGACTCTATGACGTCCCGCATTCTCGGAGAAATGGATCTCAGGCCATATCGAAGCATAGGGTGGGGTAGCCTAATCGGTCCCGAACGATGAATCAACTCACTTCGCCCGAAACCTACACAATGGCTCCCCGTCTTAGGTTTCTAGGGCAGTCCAGGTTCGACTGCATCTATTCACACAAACATATGCATGCAACCCCCATAGAAAACTAAAATCTAACTAATCCCTACAAAGTTAGTAACAGAGTAATAATTGAAACAAATTTCTTAAAGAGAACACTTCGAAAAGATTCAGGTGGCTAGCCTACTAGCATAGGTCCCTAGCGGAGTCGCCATCCTGTCGAGTCTAATTTTTTAATTCTTATTCCTAATTCGATCTAGACTAGACCCTATGCTCATCTAATGTAGATCCTTGACTTGAGTTAGGAATTTCGTTTGATTTTTTGAGTCGCCACCCAACTATTGTTGGGAAATATTGAATTAAGACTAAAGGAGCGGATTAGTCTTAATTTAGACCACTATGTCGTCGTTATTTACCCTCTTCTCGTTTTTGAAAAGAGGAAAAGGGAAAACCAGAGTTTCTAAGTCCGGAGGCTAACCTATTAAAACCTTACGGTTACCACCTAATCTCCCAAAATTGTTCCTATTTTAAAATGTGTTTTATTGTGTTTCTATTACTTTTATTGTGTTTTTTAATTTATTTAAGAAAATGATTTTTATTTCATTTTAATGGTTGACCCGAATGGATGCCTACGTACCTGCTATCCAAGATCAAACAAGTCGTAGTTCGCTTTTCTAAAAACTTTAAGTTTGTTTGTGGATTTTTAATTTTGAAATCTCTTTTGATTTATGTTTTTACCATTTTATTTTAAGATTTTCTAAAAAAATCTAAGCCTAAGCTTTAATTTGATTTTTTGAAAATGGTTTTTAGGAAAAACATCAAATTTTTGGGTTTTTTTGAAGAAAATGATTTTTTTCTAAGTGTTAAAATTCATTTCTATAATTTTTATTAATTTTTAGGATTTTTTATGCTTTTTCTGATTTTTTATTATTTATTATTTATTTGTTATTTTTATGATTTTTATGATTTTTTTATAATTTTTTTTTACGATTTTTTATGATTTTTATGGAAAAACATTTATCCTAAGTTATTATCTATCCTATTTGAGATCTAAATTTTATTTATTATTTTCCTAATATTTTATTTATTTTTTCTATATTTTATTATGTTTTTTATTCTTTTCTACATTATTAAAATCTAAAAAAACCTAATTTATACTACATTTTCCTACTTATTGAAAATAAAACCTAAACCAATAAATAAATAAATAACAAATAAATAATAAATCAATTCGGAATAAATTAATTAATTAATTAAAAAAATCTGGAAAATTCGACTCTTACCTGGATCCGGGTCGGTATGCGGGTCGTGTATGGTCGCGGTCGAATCGGGTTGAAGCGAGTCGGGTCAGAATCGGTCGGGATGTGGACAGGGAGGATGCTCGTTCACGGTGTTCCAGGCTGTCTTGTCGTCAGGGGTGTAGGTGTCGAATCCTAACTTCTGAGGATGCTGAATCCAATGGTGGCGGTGGTTTGCTCCCAGATCGTCTCCTGTGGTAGTTCAACTACGATCGGCAATATGCGATTTTGGTTTTCCTCGGTGCTCTCCGATTTGCTCTCTTTTCTCACTTTCTCTCTATTCTGATTCATGTGTTGGCTTCCTCCCTTTGATTCCTATTTATAGGCACTTGAACCGAGCTGGATATAGCTCGTTTCCTCCGATCGAAGCTAATACGGATTTTTGGTTAAAAAAACCAATACTGCGGATTCGGGTAGAAATCCATTGATTTGTTGCGATTTGATTCCCAGTTAGATAATGTTTATCTTATTTCTGTTGAAGATCTGTTGGATTTTGTACAAAAAATCGAATCGAAACGGCCGAAATTTGAATTTTTCTTCTTTTTTCGGCGACTCGGGCCCGGGGTAGAAGACGATCATGAGCTCGGCGCGTGCGTTTCCCTCCAGCCAATCAGAGGTTGCCACGTGTCCTGGATAAGTAAGAAAAACAAAACGCCAGAAACTGCTTCCCCCGCGATTCGAACCCGACGACCGAGCCCCCCTGCGCGCACCTTTAGCCCGTGGTCCGGACCAGCTGGGCTAGCCCACTTTCCTGATTTTTCTAATTTCGCAAATTGTACATATGCAATGCGATTTTTTATTTTTTTTGTATTTTTGAAATTTCAAAAATTTGTAAAAAATTATTTATTATTTATATTGCCATTTCTAAAATCATTTTTCAAAATTGATTTTTTTTCCTATTTTTTTTATTTTTTTGAATATTTGTATATTATTTATGCTAAATTAAAGAAAAATTGGAAAAAAATTGAAAATTGATTATTATTGATTATTATTCATTCTTAGGGCAAAATGAGGTGTTTACAACAGGGAAATTAAGGAAGGTTGTTGATTTACAGAGGTTCCTCTTATTGAGTGCATCCTCCATACAACTTCATGCTTGGGATTCGATCTTTTACATTCGATTGTTCCCTAATTCAATTTCTAAAAACTTATTACAATTTACCAATAGCTCTTGCTCTATTTTCTAGCCTTTTCCTGGCTAAGCACAAACTACAAGACTTTGTAACTGATAAGAGTAAATTAACCTTGGTATATCATGGGCATTAATGATGAATTTGTATAATCTTTTTTGATAAAATCAATGCGGATTCGGTATTTAATAGATAAATATATGTTTCAGGGTATAATACCAAAGAGAAGGAGAAAGATCACAAAGGAGCATAATTGAAGCTTAAAAGATCAAGTTAAAGTTACTCATGGACAACACGCGGGAAAGCTCCAGAACTTAGCATGGGTTATAGTCTAGCCGTGCTTCTAGCCGTGTTGCTACCAGTGCTGTAGCCGTGTTCCTAGCCGTGCCAAACACTGATCAAGATTGAGGAGTTACATATTTTCGACCAGAGGGAGACACGGTTTGAAATCTGGCCGTTCGTTAGGCGTGCCAGGCGACTATTATTTCACTTGACGAGATTCACTTGGAAAAGGAAAGATAGAATCTAATCTTTCCAGTTGAAGATGCTCGGCCATAGCCTCAAGAAGTATAAATAGAACAACCCTAATGAGAAAAGGGAGGAGGGCGGCACGAGAGAAACCCTAGAGAAGAGAAAGCTGCTGCCAGGAGCTGTTGCCAGAATAGTTTCGGATTGGAAGCCAGATATTCGTGTTCGAATTTTCTTTATGGACTCAATTATTTTTATATTTTGCTCTTCTTATTAGATTCATGAGTGGCTAATTGTTTCATACCCGTATCCTTGAGAAACCCCTGAGTATCATGTGACAGAATTGTTGATGTTCAATAATTTAATTTCTATTCTTTGAGTTTTTTCATGTTCAATTATAGTTTATTCATCTTGATATGTGCGCAATATTAGGATGGAATTATATCTCTGTTATTAAGATGAGAAATCGGTAATAGAGTAGATCTTGCATGAATAAAAAGACCCCTTGTAATCTAGAGATAGGTTATAGGAGGTCTTCTGTATTGAACGAGGTCATTGCGGTCTAGTTCAATTGAGAGTCGTAGGATTCTAACGCAATCTTGATTATGTTAATGAAGAGAGATCGTAATGGCTTAATTAGGATTAGGGATTATTGATCTTGAGAAAGACTCTAATCTAGTGTAAGAAACTCCGCAGATCAAAGTTTGGATATTAATCATTGGATAGTGTGGAATTGAGTAAAGCTGCATGAGAATTAGGGGTGGATCTTGGGCATGGTATGTTTTAGATCATTGAATTAATTAAAGGAGTGTTTGATTACATTTACTTTGTTCATTTATTTGTTTCTTTCAGGTTTAGGCAATAATTAGGATAGTTGAGTAATCTATAGTGAGAAGTTAGTAGTAGGAGAATCTTTAGTACTTTAATTATAAGTCTTCGTGGGATCGATACCTATACTCCTATGCTATACTGCTAGCGATAGGTACACTTGCCTGAGAACTGATCGTAAGCTAGGATTGAGTAGAGGTTTAAACTTGTTAGAACGGTCAGATCGTCCCATCAGTTTTTGGCGCCGTTGGCGGGGACTTGTAATATTATGGAAAACTTGACACCTACTACTTTAAACTATATATATATATATATATTATTTATTTTTATTTTCTTTTAGTTATTTGCTTTAATTTCGTTTCGGCTTTCATTCAAATTTGTTGAGGAAATTAAGTTCATAGTTTGTCTGTCGCGGTTTATGACAAGAGCTTTTCATCTAAGGTTCTTGACTTGTGATCTTGAAAATTGACCCAAACCTTTAGAAGGCGATTAAGAGAAACTGGGCCAATGGCGGATGAACGAAGAACGATGGTTGAATACATTCGTCCTACTCTGAGCAGCACTGGGTCGTGTATTGTGCAACCATGCAATAGAAGCCAACAACTTCGAAATCAAGGCCTCTACAATGCATATGATTCACAACCAATGCCAGTTTTGACGTTTGTCTGACGAGGATCCTCATGCGCACATTCAGATGTTCTTGGATATTTGTGCAACTGTCAAGCAAACGGAAGTCTCTGAGGAAGCACTGAAATTGCGACCTTTTCCCTTTCACTCTCCGGGGGGAAAGCAAGGCAGTGGTTTTGTTCACTAAACCGGGATTCCATAACCACTTGGACCATATGGCGGAGACTTTCCTGGGACTATTATTTCCTACCATCAAAACTGCCAAGTCGAGAAATGATATCACATCATTCACCCAACTAGATCATGAGCCCCTACATGAAGCAGGATTAGATTTAAGGATCTTCTTAGGAGGTGTCACATCACCAAATGCCTAATTGGCTGCAAGTTTCCACCTTTTTATAACGGACTTGACTATGCAACTCGGCAGACAATTGATGCTGCGGCTGGGGGCACTTTAAATGTGAAAACGCCGGAGGAGTCGTTGAGTTTGTTTGAGAACATGGCCAAAAATAATCACCAATGGAGCCATGGTAGACAAAAGCACAAGGCAGCGGGCATTTTATGAAGTCGATTTGATGACAGCAATTGCAGCAAAGGTAGATGCACTCGCTTCAAAAGTTGAAGGGATGGCTCTATCTCAACCATACCAATATTGCCCAATTGAACCTCATTCCATCAATGTGGTATCTGAAGAGACAGAAACGTGTTGAGTTATGTAGGTGTAATCCCACAATACCACAGACATCCTTATAGCAACACATATAATCCAGGGTGGCGTAATCATCCCAACTTCTCCTGGAGTAATCAGCAATCTTCAAAGGGGTAATGCACCTGCTCCAGGATTCCAAAGACCAGCTCACCTCCCTTCCAAGAAAAGAAATCCAGCCCTTGAGGATTATGATTGCGAAATTCATTCAAGCGTCAGAGCAACGCCATCAATCCATTGGGCGCTCTAAGAAATCATGAAGCTTCAATTCACAACTTGGAGAACCAAATGGGGCAGATTTCTAAAGCGCTTGCTGAGCGACCGCAAAAGGGTCTCTTCCTGGAAATACAGAGACCAACCCAAGGGAACACGCGAAGGCAGTAACTCTTAGGAGTGGAAAGGAAGTGAAATCAGACAAGTGTGGGGAAACCTCTCTTAGTAGGAAGGGGAAGGAGACCGTTGATAAAGGCGAAACTACTGAGAAAGCAGAAAAGGGCAGGAGTTATAGAGGAAAGAAAAAAGACTTGGAACTGAGAAGACACCTATCGTCCAGCCCTATAAAACCCCCATTGCCATATCCTGCTAGGCTGCGGAACGACAAAGATCGGAACATTTCAGTAAGTTTTTGGATTTGTTCAAAAACAGTTACACATCAACTTACCACTTGTGGAAGTCCTTTCTCAAATGCCCCGGTATTGCCAAGTTCTTGAAAGATTTACTATCTAACAAGAAGAAGATGGAAGAGATCTCCACTACAACAATTGGTGCAAATTGTTCTGCAATTTTACTAAACAAACTTCCAAAGAAATTGAAAGATCCAGGGAGTTTCACATACCATGTTTCATTGGAAATTTACCTGTAGAAAAAGCATTAGCAGATTGGGAGCTAGTATAAAACCTGATGCCATATTCCCTTTTTCAAAATACTGGGATTAGGGGAGCAAAGCCTACATGGATGAGCCTACAATTGGCAGATCGATTAAATGAAGTTTCCTAGAGGGGTTATTGAAGATGTGTTAGTATAAGTAGAAACTTTTATCTTCCTGGTTGATTTTGTGATCTTGGACATGGATGTCGACACTGACGTTCCTTTGATCTTGGGACGCCCCTATTTTAGCCACAGGCCCGAGCAAACATTGATGTGGCTGAGGGCCGATTAGTGCTACACATTGGGGGAGACGAGTTAGTGATACAAACCCCAGCTTGTGATGAAGAAATACGGTAGATTCTGATGATACTTGTTATGCTAATCGCTATAGCTGATACCGTTGTGGACGATTATCTTATGCAAGGATCCATTAGAGTTGAGTTTGAGAGTATGCAATATGAAGAGATAGAAGATGGTGTATATAAGAAATGTTGACTCATCTTGATGGCAAAGATGAACTTAGAATAACAACAGAGAGGGAGAATATTGATGCAGGAGATTTTACCAGATTGAAGCCCTCTATTGAAGATCTGAGTTAAGTTCATCATATTGCTTTTGGTCGAGCCAACGACGTTAAACAAAAGCGCTGGCTGGGGAGGCAACCCAGGCATCTATATAGGTTAGTTTTTCTGTTTCTTTTTACTGTCATCATCATTGCATTTGTTAGTGGTAGTTTTGCAATAAGATTTTAACAAATAGGGTACGATTGGTCTAACTCACACAAAGGCTATTTTTTGCATTTGTTGAAAAGTGTTTCAGTCCAGGGGATGAACACGGTTATAGGCACGTCCATGCCACAAGTCGTGCCACGAGGTAAGAATTTTTTTTCTTATATGAGCAATGGATAGCACGATTACAGGCACGGCTAAGTCACAAGCCGTGCCATAGCCGTGCTAGAAGGATAAGACTTTTTCTTGCTCTTTTATTAGTTCAGTGGATAGTACGGCTAGTGAAACGCCCAGTTTTAAGCTATGTCGTCAATAGCCTTTTTAGGGCTCGCACGTTTCCAGACATAAAACCCTTCCTTCATTTCTTTCTTCATTCCCACATCACCTCTCTCTGCGTCTTCGTTCTTTCTCCTTCCTCTCTTGTTGAAGAACGTCATTCATCACTCTATCCATGATTTTCTCCAGCGTGGTGTAGTCAAAATGCCGAGGACTTAGACTGTGGCACGCATAAATGTCCCAACCCCATTCAACTGGTGGTTCCTCTAGGTCCACTCACGACGCCTACCTCCTCTAACTTGCAGAGCCCAGAGGACGAAGGTAGTATGATATGGTGCGCGAAAAGAAGGACATTTATGCCTAATGTAGTAGTTGATTGGGAAGTGCTAGCTAAGTTAGGGTTAGTGGAACGATTTGATTATTCTTGAACGATCCGCTTGGAAGGCACTTACTGAGCATTGAGGAGGACGTGTACTCTTCGCGTAGTTATGATTTGTAGCTACATTCAAACTTAGTTTTGGCCGGCATACCCAACTTGATAATGTGTGCTCCTTCTTACTGCCAAGGGAGTTATCACCGTGTTGAAATGAGAAACTTTATCAAGTGTTTTGGTATTTATGACGAGGAGTTTATCAACTCCGATGAATTTGCCACAGCTTCCTGATGCCCTTTCCTAGGGGCTTACTGCAGCATGGTGTGTGGAATAGTATGGAACCGGTAGATATGACCCTTCCAAATCAAAGGGGAGCCTTTAAGGGATCCGCCGTGCGTGTATCTCCAATTACATTCTGGCCTCGTCAACAACTAGTAGAGGTGATTCTCAAGGGGTTGTGATGCTTCAGACCTGTACCAGCTGTGGAGTATGATTACAGGTACTCGGGTTTAATGTGGATTAGTAGTTTTTTGTGTGTGTTTGAAAAAAACAATGCGATATGGGGCACATAAGAGTTTTTGTCGGCTCTTGGATTACTCGTATTCTGAGAAAAACTACGGTGTTTTTTCCAACCCGAGTCCTAGGGACAGTTGTGGAAGGAGCAACCTCTCTCACCCGAGAGTGTTTGCGGAGGTGGAGGTTTCAAAACCAGATGTAGTCTGCTGACCAACAAGAGCCAGAGATAGAACCGAGTAGGGTGAGGGAGCAAGAGCAAGCTCGAGAGCAGGCCGAACCAAACCAAGAGCTTGCAGATTCGGTAAAGAGATTGACTGCAGATTTGGAAAGAATCAAAAGAGAACAAGCCAGGCAGGTCGATAACGGGGTAAAGGGCTTAAAGAGTTATTTAGTCACTTGTTTATCCCGTATTGGTGAGAAATTGGGGGTTTAATCTTCCCCATGCGGTGGCTCTAGCGATGAGGACGTCACATCACGAGCTACTCGGGTGGTTTCGGGAGGAGATCGTCATCGAGTGGTGCACTATGATACCGGTTTTCATGTTGGAGAATCCTCGAGTGCAGCTTTCATGGCCCGACATGGAAGTCCCGTAGATTGCGACTGCTGAAAGCGAGCAATCAGTAGATACGGAGGTGATTGGATCTACTTTTCCTCGACGATCGAGCATGTAACCATTGCCTTCAGATGATGACTTCAGCAGCTGACCTCGCGAGTAGATCGATGGAAGTTAAACCCGGGAGATTTGGACCATTGTATAGAATAGACGTCTTACTTTTGTTTTTACTGCCTTGATTTGTTTGATTTTGGAAAATGACCAACCACTAATGTTTGAATAGTAAAATGCTGATGATAGTTAGCTTTATGTGTCAGTCGATTATGTAGTTTCTTTCATTTTGTTTTGTTTTCTTTGTTGTTTTGTTGTTATTGTTATGAGATACAGGCTTTCAAAGTAACAGACCCCGTTACGTTTAGCAGAGGTTCTCATGACTCCACTTTGTCGTCGCTTGACTTTCTGTTAACGATCTTCGTTGTAAAAGAATTCAGGGAAGTTTTTCGTTTTCCTTTTGTTTTATTTTTGCTTTTTATTCTTTGCTTTCCCTTTATGCATTTCATGAGGACATTGGGGACCAATGTCTATTATAAGTGTGGGGAAGGGGTGTTAGGAAAACGAAACTTGTACGAATCTAGGATACAAGGGTTATGCAATCAAAATGTAATTATCCTCTTAATTTAAGGTATAATCGATGATGATTTTTTTGACAATCAAGAATGCTGAGATTTGTTTATACCTCTGTAGAATATCTTTAACAATTTTTATTCTCTATTTATGTATTAGAGATACGTTGTCTAAATATTACAAGATGAAATCCAAGTGAAGTAAACTTATTGTCATTAACCTTTCCTTTGCGAGAAATGAAAAGAGATAAGGCGCGCGGACTGAGTGTTAGTATGCCTTTCATTTTGCCCAGTAGGTAAGCTATATTAACTTGGAGTGAAGGCGTATAAATGATACTTGTAACTTGGTGATTTCAAAAAAAAAAAAACAAAAAAGAAAAAAAAAGTTTAGAAGTGGGGCCTCATAGACTCGAGTAATTAAGCCTGAGGGATGCTTTTGTAGGGAATAACATCTATTGACTCGGGTGACAAACCTGGGATCAATGGCCAGAAGATATTCGCAAAGCTTGTGGAGAAGTCTGAGAAAAATGAATTTAAAAGAGTCTTATATAAATGATAGTTGATTGATTGAGATGGTTAGAGGTTCGAAGGGGTATTTTTAAAAACCTAGTAGCCTAAGATCGCCTAGTTTGGGACTTACATGACCAAGGAAACCGTCTTAATTAATTAAGTAATTGAGTTAACTAGACTCGAACAGTAAATCCGAGGGACGCCTTCTAAGCTGAGGGAAATAACGTCTGTTAACTCGAGTGATGAACTCGGGATCTATCGATCGAAAGTTTGTTACATGGGTCGGTTAACTTAGTTAAGTGCTTCAATGGTAAAACTTCTTAAGTTCAATCTTAGAATTGGATGAAATAGAAAAAGGAAGTGCTAGGAGACAGTGGGATACAACATGCCTTTAGTCCTGTTGTGTTGCTTATTACATGGTTAAAAGGATGGTATACTTTATTTTACTAGTATCGTATCTTGTGACAATTCTGACTCTGGGAATTTTAGTTTAAATGATAGTGTGTAAAAGTTGTTTTTCACTTGGATTGCTTTGGGAATTTTAGTATTTGTATTTGTATATAAGTAATGGTAGACTGAGTAAAGATTATCAATGCTTAAGGTTGTAGCATGAAAATCGATGATGCTGAAATATCTTCTTAATTGCGGGAACTTATGAGAACTGGTCCTTTGGGTTTTCTTACTCCGTGTTTGCTTGAGGACAAGCAAAACCTTAAGTGTGGGGAAATTTGAAAGAGTAAATTAACCCTGTAAAATCATGCATTAATGATGAATTTGTATATCTTTTGAATAAAATCAATGCGGATTCGGTATTTAACAGATAAATATATGTTTCAGGGTATAATACCAAGAGAGGAGGAAAGATCACAAAAGGAGCATAATTGAAGCTTAAAAGATCAAGTTAAAGTTACTCATGGGACAACACGCGGAAAGCTCCAGAACATTAGCTATGGGTTATAGTCTTAGCCGTGCTTCTAGCCGTGTTGTCTACCAGTGCTGCTAGCCGTGTTCTAGCCGTTGCCAAACACTGATCAAGATTGAGAAGTTACATTATTTTCGACCAGAGGGAGACACGGTTTGAAATCTGGCCGTTCCGTTAGGCGTGCCAGGCGACTTATTCACTTGACGAGATTCACTTGGAAAAGGAAAGATAGAATCGTATCTTTCCAGTTGAAGATGCTCGGCCATGCCCTCAAGAAGTATCAAATAGAACAACCCTAATGAGAAAAGGGAGGAGGCGGCACGAGAGAAACCTAAGAGAAAGAAGGTGCTGCAGGAGCTGTTTTCCAGAATAGTTTCGGATTGGAAAGCCAGATTTAATTTTTTTTTGTGTTTTCCGGGGGGGAAATTTTTTTTATGGACTTTCCAAAATTTTTTTATATTTTGCTCTTCTTATTAGATTTCATGAGTGGCTAATTGTTTCATACCGTTCCCTTGAGAAAACCCCTGAGGTATCCCTGTGACAGAATTGTTGTTTTTCAATAATTTAATTCTTTTTCTTTGAGTTTGTTTATGTTGCAATTTTGTTTATTCACTGATATGTGCGCAATTTTAGGATGGAAAAAATTTTATCTCTGTTATTAAGTTTGAGAAAAATTTGGTTAAAAGAGTAGTCTTGCAGAAATAAAAAAGGACCCTTGTAATCCTAGAGATAGGTTTAGGAGGTCTTTTGTTTTTGAACGAGGGCATTGCGGTCTAGTTCAATTGGAGTGTAGGATTCTACGAATCTTGATTATGTTTAAATTTAAGAGAGATCCTTTAAAAATTTGGGTTAATGTAGGATTAGGGATTTTTTTGATCTTGAGAAAAGACTTTATATAGTGTAAGAAATCCGCAGATCAAGTTTGGAATTTAAAAACATTGGAAAAGTGTGGAATTGAGTAAAAGCTGCAAAGAGATTAGGGAGTGGAAACTTGGGGGAGGGGATGTTTAGATCTTTGAATTAATTTAAAGGAGTGTTTGATTTACAAATTTTAAATTTGGGTTCATTTTATTTGTTTCTTTCAGGTTTAGGCAATAATTAGGATAGTTGAGATCATCAATAGTGAGAAGTTAGATAGTAGAGAATCTTTAGTACTAGTACTTATAAGTCTTCGTGGGATCGATACTATACTCCTATGCTATACTGCTAGTCGATAGGTACACTTGCCTGAGAAACTGATCTAAGCTAGGATTGAGTAGAGGTTTAAAACTTGTTAGAACGGTCAGAATCGTTCAATCAGTAACCTTACTTTCTTGAACTTAACTTTAACACAAAATGATAGATAAATTTACAAAGATGTGAAAAATATAATTTCTCTAATTTAGCTGAGTATAAGATAGGAAATTCATTTTTCTTTATTTTGAGTTTTTTGGTCTTTCTACCTATATTCTTCTCATCTCTCTCTCTTCTTCTTCTAACTAATTATTTTTTTTTATATAGTTGCTCATTTTTTTTATAGATTCCATCTAATATTCATTGAGTCTTCCAATGTTCATATCCTTGCTTTTTTTTGGGAAATTTGAAATATTCAATATGTAATTTAAACTCAAATTGATGATGTGGTACCAATTTAGCTTGGGATTTGTCAATGTTTATCTTTGTCTAGCTCTTCAATGACTTGGGCTAAATAAATCTTAGTTGAAATAGAAAATCCCTCTTTATCCAAATGGGTCTTCAACTAATAACCATATTAGTTGTTCTTATCCCTCATCTTGTTCTTCCTCAATCAAAACAACCTTAACTTTATCCGATATATATATATATATAAACTTTGCAAACTGAAGTTATAAATAATTTAGACCTATAAATTTAAACTTGTATAAGAAAATTTATAATAAAAAATTTACAAACCAACATATCAAACTATTCATTTAAATGTCTAGTGAAACATCTAACAAACTGTCTAAATAAGTGTTTGTAATCTACTACTTGTTTAAGTGTCTATATACTATCATCTATTTAAGTGTTTATAAACTACTATCTAACTAAGTGTTTATAAGAATGAATGCTTTTATTCTTCGCACTTAAAAACATATTTTACATACTAATAAACTTTTTGTTATCATTAAAATTTATTTCAGAAATCAAAGAACTGAAAAATAGGCAACATACCTATGATGATGACAAGTTAGAAGATGACCTTGATCTATTGACGGGAATCTACCCTATGATCTTGATGGATAGGGAACTTAATTTTGATGATGATCCAAATCACTTGCATGCATACATATTTTTCTTTATCTAATAAAAGTTTGAATGGTAATTTAGGAGGTACATAGCGATCATTCTTCACGGGATGCCACATGAACTTCACTGTTGGTCAAATTAAGGACATCATTGGATTCACATCCAATAGCCCGTCGTGATCAATATTGACTCGACGAATTCGGCTCTTTGAAGAATTATTATCTTTGTACTTGTAATTTATTTCTTTAAAACCATTTATTTTGTAAGCTTTTAGTAAATTTTATTTAGTTGTAATTGTGGACTTAGGACTGGCCACCGTTTAGTGGCATAGTTTGCAATTGTTTAGTCATTTTAACCCTAAAGGGTGCAAGTATAAATTACTTACTTAAGTAGGGTTTATGTAGTAAGTTGAGAGAAAACAAAATTGCTGCCTATTTTTCATACTCAAATTTTCATAAGACTCTTATCAATTCTTTAAGGATTGTGGCGAGGTAACAACTTAAAGATTTGTGAGTCATATCGTTTCCTTAGTGAATTCCATTTTATACTAGTATGTAATATCTAGTTTTGATTTGGATTGTATCTATTGGTTCTTCATTTCACATCATTTATAAGATCAATTTTATCATTGGATTGCTTGCAATTTAGTGACATTAGATCCTAAATTGTATTATCATTGTGAATTACTCAATTCTAGTGGAATTGCTATTTTTGTGTGGAAAGCTTTTGCATAAAGGGTTCATGCCATTTGAGAATTCTTGATCAATGGATTTCCATTTAATCTTGTGTTTGTTGCTTGATCCATTTAAGCACATCATCTTTTTGTGTTAAGATTAATTGATTACAAATTGGATTCAAAAGGGTTAAGGGGTTCTCGCCACTTATAGTGACTGTTGTTTGGATTTGATTAAAGTTGATTCAATTTGTTGTTTGTATGTGTTTTGGCCTTTTAAGCACATCATCTATATATATATACAGTCGACAATAACCACATCAGAGTAGGGATGCTATCGAGTCGACTTTAAGGATGGGTTTTATAAAGCTCAAAATTGACCCACTATCTTGTAAAGTTACCCATGACCCACCTTAAAACCTCATAGGGTTTTAATTCAATACCTAAAACCTACCCTGTTTATGTATATATAAGCTTGGTGATCTAACCTACCAACCTATTGACCCACTAACCCACTTCTACAATTTGTAACAAATCACCTTCATGTGAAAAGAAAAGAAAAGAAATAAGGTGTTTTCAAGATTTCTGCAATTTATTTTTTTTCATTTATAAAAACATATATTAGAAGTAAAGCAATAGCAAGTTATATGATAGCATAAATTATTTATAGGAGAACAACTATAATAAATATGACAACCTATAATTGTAGTTCTCATAAAATAATCCTATAGAGATATTATTAAAACCACACTTGAAAACTTGAAGTTCAATGAATGAACTTCATTAAATCATGCTAGAAAGTTGTTGTAATAGGGAGTTCAATAAATAATAAAGACATTCATCTAAATTCTAAATTAAATAATGTTAAACTCATCAATCAAATATTCCTATAGGTTTATGACATAATTTACTAAATTTCAAAAATTAACTAAAGTCCATCATATCTTCTTTCTAAACATGCATTAAATTAATAGAAGTTTAGCTCATCATCTTCCTCAATTATGTTTATACTTACAAAGAGGAGAAAATTACATAATATAGATTAAAAGGAATATGAGAATAAGGGATGCGGATGTAGTTAGGAAGTAGGAATAGTGAAATTAAATAATGGAAATATGACTAGAGTTTTCTAAACTTTAAAAAATAAAATAAAATAAACTAATTGTCTTCTTTAGTATAATGTGATAAGTTAGCAGATCATAATCCTTAACTTTTGAAATTTTAGTTTGAAAATATTATTACCTAGAAGTTTTTAGTAGGTTAAGTTTTCCCATCGTTTTTTTTTTCTAAAACCTAGAAACCCAACTCAAAACCCTGTAAGGTTTTAAAAATAATCCCCAAACCCATTCAAAAAACCCTATAGGGTAATTAGCGAGTTAAACAGGTTAGGTACACTATAATGACCCACCTAGTGGCATCCTAACTTTAGGGGCATGGTAGAAGAGATACTTATAGAGATGATAGAGATTCTACAAATTTTTTTGCAAAAGTTGATATTCCATGTTTTAATGGTTGATTGGGAATAGAAGAGCTTTGGATTAGATTGCAGAAGTGGATTGATTCATTGATTATGTGGAGACTTCACTATAGAAGAGAGTTAAATAGGTGGCATATAGATTCACATGTCTAATGAGTGTCCTTTATGGAAAACTATGAGTATTGTGGAATGGGATGAAGTGGATGAAGAAATCTATTGTGAACTTGATGAAGATGAGGAAAATACACATAATGATAAAGGTTAGACAGATGTGCTTTAGAGGTTGATGTTATCTTCAAAGCAAGAGGATCAAACTTAGAAGAACCAATTGTTCTGAACTAGATGTACCATCAATGATAAAGTGTTTAAAGTCATCATTGACAGTGGAAGTTTTGAGAACATCATTAGAAGAGGTGCTATGAATAAGTTAAAACTACCTACTAAGAAGCATCCAAGCCCTTACTCACTAGGATGTGTCAAGACAAAAGCAGGAAAGATAGACGGGAAAAAGTGTTGCAAGGTGCCATTTTCCATTGGTAAGTACCATGATGAAGTTTATTGTGATGTAATTGATATGGATAGTTTGTCCTTTGTTGTTCAAAAGGCCATGGCAATATGATGTAGATGCCCAACATTTAGGTTAGAATAATGTATATAGGGTGGATAAGAATAAGGTAATGAACACATTGTTGTCCTTAAAGGGTAAGTTGCAATCACTTGAGAAGAAGATTATACTTTTGTCTATCAACCATGAATTTGATTCTAAAGTTAAAGAAACAAGAGAGATTTAATATGCTAATACATAAGCAAGTGTTGATGAATGTAGTTGAATTACTAATGGAGAAGCATCTAGTAGCTATACATCCTTTGTTGTAGGAATTTAAGGAAGTAATGCTAGAAGATATACTTGATGGATTACCACCCCTAAGGAATATCCAACATCATATTAATTTGATACCTAGTGCAAGCTTGCCAAAATTACCACATTATCGGATGAATTTAAAGGAGGGGGAGATTTTTAAAGAAAAAGTGGAAGAATTGCTATGAAAAGGATTTATATAGGAAAGCATAAGTCTATGTCCTATTGTCACACCATGCAGACCCTTAGGACATATAATTTCCACTGTATGTTACATGGAAACCTAGGGATAACCTCTTTGTTATCCAAGAGTTTGGCTTATAGCATATAAGGCGTACCCATATCCAAATTCCCGATCAGGGTTTAACATTTTTTAAGAAATATAGAGACATAATAATAATTTAGAATAGTGGAATATTATAAAGTCCATAGGTACACATTTCAATTTCAAAGTTCAAAAATCTTGATACTATTCAATCCAGGCAAAGTGTTTGAAAATTAAAATAAGAACTTAGACGAAATATAAAAGTGATCTCTCCACTCAAATCCTTCCCTATCCCCTTGCTTCCTACACTAACCTCTAGTATCTGTCTACCAAGCTCGAGCCAAATATGTGCCTACAATAAGGGAGGCCTGTAGGGGTGTAAGCTATAAAGTTTAGTGAGCTATATCATCTTACTAAACCAACAAGCAATAATCAAGCAAGTTATTTAATTTAAGCATATGCCATGCTTGAGCAAGCACATGAATGTAACAATATATATGATTTACCAAACACCACATATAGCTATGCTATACATGAGCAAGAACATGAATGCAACAATATATATGATTTATCAAACACCACATATAGCACGAATTTAATGCCCTCCGTTGCTTGGGTTTGGAAATCATGAACTATACGTCGACTCCAAGCTCCAATGACCCCAGGTTGTCTTTTGAGATGATTCATAAAGTCTATATATATATTTTTGTTAATATACTTCAATAGACTTGAAAATATATATATATATATACTAAGCATGTCATACGGTATAGATTGTGAATGGTTCACAAGCTCAGTCACCTCTAAGCAATGAATCCTTAGACTAGATGAAGTATACCTCCATAGGGCATTTTTGTACCACCGTCTGATGCTGACGACCTTCTTATATGTAGTTGTTCTGATGCGTGATTCATCTTATTTATGGTCAAATAATCTTAAGTTAAGTTAATAGGTGTTCACAACAAATCAATATAGACACTTGCAATTTTATATTCTAAATGCAGGGGAAAGCAACAACTATTTAGTCAGGCACAATTTAGATAAATTGACATTTAATCTTGGCATTCAAGCACAAACAATACCCTAAATTACCTCGCATATAATTCCAATTTAAATCTAATCTTAAACACATGCGAGTGTGCTAACTACAAATACAAGTAAGGAATAGTAATCAATGCATTTTCACTCACTCGACCATATGGTCTTCAATCGTAATAATCAGGTAATAGGTCTTCCTTGAATGACATGTCACCCGATAAGACAAAATACCTCTATAATTTAGTAACAAAACCAACCTATACTGGTTTTAGTAATTTTGTTGGTTTTCTCGATTTCAAAAGTTTTAGTGTTTTCTTCATAACTTTTTCGTTATAAGTACCTTTTTTGTGAATTTATAGTCATTTATAGGGTTTTGAATGTTCTTTTCATTTTTGAAGTTATTTTGGTTGTTTGAACTTTAGATGGTTGCATTTTGAACCGAATAGATTGGGTACGCATAGGTTTAGATTTTCTTTAGGGTTCCTTTTTGCCTAATTTGATCTAATAACCTAAAGGAATTAATTCTAACCACTTGGAACCATGTTTAAGGCTTTAATATGGTATGTTACGGTTTTGTTCCTTTCTAGAAATTTGTCTAAGAATTTTGTGTGCCCTTTTTCTAATGCTTCGATTGCACTTCTCCTTCTTAATTTGTGTTTGTTTCGTGTTTTCCCTTAAGATTTTAATTCCATAATTTTTCTAATGTTACTGTACCATTCTTAAGTTCTAGAAATTAAAAAATTGCGAGATTCATTTAGGTTTGGTCAATGTTTGAAAGCTTTAAACTAATCTTGCCCTTTCTTTCAAATTTCCTACTATAAAAAGGGTCCCTTTGTCATCCGAATTTTCTACAATTTAAGAGGCATAAAATGCATAAATAATATACTTATTTAGCTCCTAAACTTAGGTGTCCAAAAGTGCCATGAATCTCCAAATTCTAATCTCTTGATATTTTTCCAAAATTTCAACATGTAAGTTACATTTAAGGGTGAATCTCTATGGTTTTATATTGTAAAATAGGGTTTACATTTCCAACTTATTCCCTAAGCTAAATATACTCCAAATATACATGCAAAGTTACAAAATCAAAGAAACATAGCTCTATTCTAATTTGAGGAAATTAAAGTATTACAAAAAAATAAATACTAGCAAGATTATAGGAAGTCCTCTACGTTGGAGTCGATTTAGAGTGCTTAGCCTTTCTTCTTTCTACTTCCTCTTGGTGATGCCTTATGTTCTAATTTTCCTTGAAATTTTTGCTCCTCAAATGGTGTAGAATATATAAAAAATTGGGCTTAGTTGGGTGTTGTTTGAGGCTTGATCAAATGGATGGAATTCAAAGGTATACAGTAAGGAAAACAAAGTGCGGTTTAGTGTGGCAATTTGATCCATATTTTAGTAGGTTTTTGGGAATTTTTGGAGAGCTTTTGAGAGTATTTTTCTTGTGGTAATTCTTCAAAAGAAAGTGAGCTTCACTTGGAGAAATAGTGGGAATAAAATCAGAAGTGGATAGCTTAGTATGGTGGTTAGAAGTTTCAAGCTGGTGTGATCCGATTTTGAGTAGATTTTGGTAGTGTTTTAGATATCTTTTGGGAGAGTTTTCTATGTGATTTCTCTAGAAGAAAATGAGGGTTCATGTGTAGAATTAGGGGGAGTATAATCAGAAGTTTAGTAGCCTGTTTGAGGGGGTTTGTCTATTAGTCCTTTGCTTGGTTGTTTGGGTAAAAGTTTTGTATATCGGGTAATAGGTCTAATCCTAGGGAGCATGGTATGTAAAATGAGAGGATTAGCTTCTGATTTGTCCCTCCTTTTCGCCACCTAGTTAGCCTCTAATTGTCCTTGCATTTAGTTAATGCAATCTAGTTAGTTTTTCTAGTCATTCTCATTGCTGGTTCCACGCTCTAGGTAGGCAAATTGGGGGCTAGGTTAGGCTAATCAATTTCCATTGTTTTCCTATAATTGATGAGGCTTTAAATAGGGCTTATATGGGGGAATTTTTATTTCAAATTTGGGCTTAATATCTAATCATTCGGTGGTTCAATTGTTACCTTATTTTCTCTTTCCTTTCATGCCATTTGCAAAGATGGTTTAGGGTCATGTTTTCCAATTTTTGTTTTGCCTAATTTGATTATTTAGTATAGTCAGATTTGATTATGTTTTTTGGTATTCTCATACTAATTATAGGTTATTTTATCATCATTTAAGTTTTGGTTTCGTTTTAATCAAATCTTAGGTTGTTTCAAGCTCGTAGATGGTCTTTCTCAGTTCCTACGAAAATCCTAACATCAACGAATGGCTATGAGATTTTAGGAATTGGATTTAGGCTTTTTGTATATCCTAGTTCGAGTTTAGTTTCTCTAAGGCGATGTTCTATTGTTGGGGTATAGTTAGGTTCCAAATTCTTTAGGTTTTGGATACACTAGTTGGTTCAGGTATCACAAGACAAATCCTAATTCGCAGTTAGGTTTTTATATCCATTTTTCAACATATTTCTTGATATTTTCCTTCATACTAATTCTTGAATTGAAATTTTTCTAGGGGTTTCATCCTCTACCCCTTAAAATAAGTTTTTTCTCAAAACATTGAAGAGTACCTAGATTGGTGAAAAAATGCAGATATCTCTCCCTTACTTTATCTTCTACTTCCCAAGTGGCTTCTTCTCTTCCTTGGTTTCGCCACAGAACCTTGACGTATTTGATCTCCTTATTCCTTAATTTCTAAGTCTTCTAATCAAAGTTCTGAATTAGATGTTCCTTCTACGTGAGATTCTTCTTTAGGATCACTAGTTCAATAGTAGCAATTTGGTCTAGGTTGGGAATATGTTAGTGTAGGACTGATATATGGATGATATTATGAATTTTTGACATATTTGGGGGCAATGCCAGATTCCTAATTTGCTCTAATATCTTCAAAGGTCCAGTGTATTGCAAGTTTAACTTCCCTTACATCCTAACCTAGTGTATGCTCTTGATTGAGCTCACTTTTAGGTATATTTGCTTCGAAGTCTATTTATTGTCATTTTAAGCCTACCCAGCTCTTTTGTCGATCTAAGGCCTCTTTCATCTTATTCTTAATAATGGTTACCTTATCTACAACCTCTTGCACCAAGTCTAGCCCTATTG
Source organism: Laguncularia racemosa (assembly GCA_037954665.1). Taxonomy (NCBI): domain Eukaryota; kingdom Viridiplantae; phylum Streptophyta; class Magnoliopsida; order Myrtales; family Combretaceae; genus Laguncularia; species Laguncularia racemosa. Next base: position 2,304,417 of record JBBMOL010000088.1, read on the forward strand.
CCAATTTTTCTACATCATCCTAAAACAACAGCGATCGACATTCTAGTCGTATAGAGCTTCATATGGGGGCATCTTAATTGTGGAGTGTTAGCAATTATTATATGTGAATTCTACCAATGGTAAATGAGCATCCCAACTCCCTTTAAATTCAATTATACAGGCTCGAAACATATCCTTTAGAGTTTAGATAATCCTTTCTGATTGACCATCAATTGAGGATGATACGTTGTATTGAATTGCAATTTTGTCCCTAATGCTCTTTGTAGACTTCCCAAAAAAATATATACAAATCGAGGATCTCTATTTGATACAATGCCTATAGGTACCCCATGAAGTCTCATGATTTCTTTAACATAAATTTTTACCAATTTCTCCAATAGGTACATCTTGTTAATGGGAAGAAAATGTGCTGAGTTAATAAGTTTATCCACCACAACCCGTATAACATCATACCCTACTGCAACTCTTGGCAATCCGCTTACAAAATCCATCATGAGCTAGTCCCATTTCCACTTGAGATTGGCAAGGGTTGAAGTAACCCACTGGGTCTTTGATGCTTAGCCTTTACCTTTTGACAAGTTTTGCATCTCATCACAAATTTAGTTACATCCTGCTTCATTTAGTTCCACCAAAAATTATCATTGAGATCCTTATATATCTTAGTTCCTCCTAGGTAAATGGCATAATTGGAATGATGTGCTTGGTTCATAATCTCCTTTTTGAGTCTATTGTCAAAGGGTACATGCAATCTCCCTTTTCATTGGACAACTCCATCATCTTGGACTTCAAAGTCCACATATTTGTTTTTGTATTTTCCTCATTTTATTTGCATCAATGCAAGGTCTTTCTATTGAGCATCTTTAATCCTTCTTATTAATGTAGGCTCAATAGTCAAACTTGACAATTTTGAGTTTTGATCATGCTACATAAACTCTAGATTAAGCCTTTCAAATTCTCAGATCAGGTCCTTTTATTCTGTCTACAAGGATGTAACCTTTGTATGATTCTTTCTACTCAAGGCATCAATGATAGCAGTTACTTTTTCTAAGTAGTAATTTATTCCCAGATCATAATCCTTAGTTAACTCTAGCCACGATCTTTGCTTCATATTCAACTCCTTTTGCATAAATAGGTACTTGAGGCTTTTATAATCGGTACATATTTCGCACCTTTGCGTATATAAGTAATGCCTCCATAATTTCAAAGCAAAGACTACTATAACCAATTGTAAGTCATGCATCAAATAATTCTACTTATGTGGATGCAATTGCCTTAATGCATAAGCAATTACTTTTCCTTTCTACATCAATACACATCCAAGTCTATTCTTAGATGCATCACTACGTACTGTATATAGCTCGTCAGCGTCTGGTAATACTAAGATAGGTGCTAGTACCAATCTCTATTTTATCTCTTGGAATCCTCAATCCCTAGCCTCAATCCATTCGAATTTCTCAATCTTTTATGTTAACTAGGTGAGCAATTTGGCTACTGTTGAAAAATCTTTGAGAAATTTCCTATAATATCTTACTAATCCTAGAAAACTGCGTACTTCTGTCATTGTCTCAAGCCTTTTCCATTCTACTATAGCCTTTATTTTCTCAAAGTCAACTAATATGCCTTGTCCTGAAATTATGTGTTTGAGGAACGATATTTCATTTAACCTAATTTTGCACTTTAATAATTTAGCGTATAACTCGTTTTTCCTCAACGTTTGAAGTACTATCCTTAAATATTCCTCATGGTACTCTAAAGTAGCTAAATAAACTAGAATGTTGTTAATGAAGATGATCACACATATGTGTGGCAGTGATCAGAAAATCCTATTCATTAGATCCATGAAGGCGATTAAGGCATTAGTAAACCCAAATGACATCACCAGGAGCTCGTAATGTCCATATTGAGTCTTGAAAGCCATTTTCTAAACATTTTTTGACTTAATCTACAATTGATGATACCCGGAATGTAAGTCAATTTGGGAGAACACATTGGCTCCTTTCAACTAATCAAATAAGTCATCGATTTAGGACAAAAGGTACCTACTCTTTATAGTGACCTTATTCAACTCTCAATAATTGATGCAAAGTCTCATATAACAATTCCTACAATTGCTCCTTTAACTCCTTACACTCAGTTAGGACCATCCTATATGGTGCCTTTGAAATAGGTTTTGTTCCTGGCATTAGATTAATCCTGAAGTCAATTTCCCTCTTAGGCGGTAATCCTAGTAGCTCATCAAGAAATACATTAGGAAATTCATTAGCTGCCTGATGGGAATCAAACCTCTAGATTCAGCATTGGGAAGTCTGCTTGAACAAATGGAACCCAGACATTCACATATTTTCTTTATTTATCTTATAATAATAGTTTTTGCATTTTATCAAGTACATTTTGTCGGTTTTTACAGGATAGCGAACCAACACACTAATGTCATGTGTGTAAGCCATACTTGAACCTACAAAGACAAGAGGAACCAGCCTTTATTTCACTTGAGAAAACCGACCATCCTCACTTTCATTCCATGTGGAGTAATCGGTTCTTCAAGTGCTCTTTAGGACTGGTTTTTAATCTATTTTGCATGGTTGTAATTTCCTTATTTACAGTAGGGTATAAATACTTATTATTTAGGTTTTGTAAGGGACTTTTGGAGAGATAAAATTTCAAATATTGTGCCATGGGAGAACATCCTCTTCACACCTCCACTTTTATCAATTTCTAATTGAAATTGTGGCAAGTTCTTGCTTAAGGATTATTGTACGTAATATCAGTAATTCTCAAGCCTTTCCAATTATTACTAGTGTGTAATATCTGGTACGTAATTGGATTTGTTATTTTTATTTCATCATCACGCCAAATTAGGGTTCTTCCTATTGCTAGGTTTCACGCCAATTGTGGAAGTTGGATTCAATTGTTCCTCTTTTATTTGATTGGTATTGAAATTCAATTGAAGCACATCATAATTTGGTATCAGAGCATGGTTTTGTAGAAGGGGAATTCGTGAATCACAAATTGGGATTTAGGGTTCTTATCCTTTCATTTCAAAAATTGAAGTTTTGAGAAGTGGAATTGAGTTCTTGTGTTGAATTATTCCTTAATTCCATAGTATTTGTGAATTGAAATTGAAAGGAGATTGAATTAGGGTTCCTTTGACATGGATGAATTAGAGGAATCATTGTAATTTCTTTCCAATAGAAGGTATTTGAGTTGATTTGTGTCGTGTTGTTCATTGTAATTTCAGAATTGGAGGTTATGGTTCGAAATTTCATCCTTGGGTAGTCATTTTTCCGTGAATACTTGCTGTGGAGAATTAGGAAATGTTTTGAAATTGAATTCAATCATTGCTTGTGTAGCTATTGTGTATTAATTACTTTAAAGATACTTTGACTAAGCTAGGAATCATTTATTTTTGTTGCCATGATATTAGTAGTGTATGTGTTGTGGTGGAAGTGAAGTGAACCGTGGGAGTGTATGTGTTACGTGGTTGTGTATTGAAGCATGGGAGTGTGTGAAGCCGTTGAGGTTGTGTGTTGCATTAATTGTTCGTTGCATTGTGGGTGTGTATGAGTGTGTGTTATCGTGGTGTGTGTTTTTGTGTTGGGTGAACCGTGAAGGGAGTTGTGTTATTGTGTTGGTTGAACCATGAAGGTGAGTGTGTTGTTATGTTGTGAATTGGAGAACTTTATATAGTGGAAAGTGAATTGTTGTTATGTTTTGTTATGAGTATGTATGTGAGTAGTACTGTGAGTTGGTGTTGAGTGATATATATAAAAAAAAAATTCAAAATCATGTCAAATAATAGTGTGAATGGTGGAATTGGCAATAAGGCCAATAGTTAGGTTGGAGGAGGTTAGGGTCTCCGTGCTGCAAGTAGAAGAACAATTACAGGATCTCACCACTATTGTTGCTACATTAGCAGCACAGATAGATCAAATGATAATGCCACGACCACTAGTGGTAAACCCTCAGGCACCCTCACCTTGGGTAGCCCATCAGAATGCTTGTAGGGAAGGAGCTATTGGAGGTAATAGGGGTAGGAGGATGGAAGGTGATTATCATGCTTTTAAGGAGGAAAGGGATGACAATTTTGAAAATGAGCCTTACCCTAATTGTGAGTTCAGACTGCCTCGGGGTTTAGAATATGTAAAATTGTAGATGTCTTCATTTGATAGTAGGGGTTCTGTAGATGATTATTTAGATTGGGAGGATAAGATTAAGGGCCTATTTGAGTGTTATGAGATTGATGATCACACTCGGGTTCATCTTGCAGCTGTAGAATTTACAAGCTATGCTGCCTTATGGTAGAAGAATCTTGTGATTAGCAGACGAAGAGATGGTGAGGTTGATATACATACCTGGTAGGAAATGAAACAAGTAATGAGAAAAAGGTTTATACTTGAGAACTACATGTAGGAGTTGTTTATGCGTCTCTAAACACTGAGGCAGGGAGGCAAAACAGTTGACGAATATGTATAAGAGTTCGAGACATTGATGATCAAATGTGGGTCAGTTGAACCTCTTAAAAAACCCTAGCACGATTTGTGTCAGGATTAAAGTATGAAATTTCCTACATTGTAGAGCTCCAAAGGTATAATACACTTGATGAGGCCATCCAGCTAGCCCTGAAAGTGGAGTGACAGAGGCGATCTAACCCTTTTTGAGTAGTGAGCAATAGGTATGGAACTTCTAACAAACCTCATGGGTCAGATGGTCAATAGGTTGAACAAAAGGGAATAGGGGGAAATGATAAGACTGTGCACAAAAATGCAACTACTACTAATAGGGAGAGGAAATTGCTGGAAAAGGAAAAGAGGTTATTGGAGCTGATATCCGACAAACAGTACTAGGGACAACTAGTGGAAAGATGCGTCAAATCAAATGTTTTAAATGCATGGGTTTTGGACACATGGTTGCTCAGTGTCCCAACAAAAGGGTGATGACTGTTATGGAGGGAAACAGTGAGGATGGTTAAGAAGAAGTAGTTGAGCCAATAGATTTGTCTATAATACTACAGGAGTATTATGATGATCATGACGCTAAGACGTATAAAGACAAGGGAAATGATAAATATATGTCTATTAATGTGTTGCGTAGGGTCATGACTATATCTCCAGATGTCGGGGACATACGGAGGGAAAACCTATTCCATACTCCTTATCGAGTTCAATGTAATTTGTGTGTTCTTTTAATTGATGGTGGAAGTTGCACAAATGTAATTGTTGTTGCAATAGTAAGAAGATTGCAACTAGTCATTAGTCCAAATCCTCATCCCTATAAATTACATTAGCTGAATGAATGGGATAGTCTGCATGTTACTCAGAGGGCTAAGGTACCTTTTAGCATTAGAGATAGATACTATGATCAAATTGTTTATGATGTTCTTCCTATGTGCTCTTTTCGTATATTATTGGGTAGACCTTGGTTATTTGATAGGAAGGTGCTACCTGATGGGTTTAAAAACACTTATGTGTTTTAGAAGGATGGTGCATGGATTGTCTTGACCCCTATGTCACCAACTGAGGTATACAAATTCCAAGAACAGATTAACAAAACTAATGGGCACTCAAGACTTGAAGGTGACAAGCACATGTAAATAAGGGATTTCAGTCTAGGAAAAGACCCATTAGATTTGAGGAAAAATACTTCAGAGGCACGAGGAGATGATTGGAATCAAACCTCTGGATCTAGCATTGGAAGCCTACTTGAACAAATGGAACCCAGATATTCACATATTGTCTTTATTTATCTTATAATAATTGTTTTTGCATTTTATTAGGTACATTTTGTTGGTTTTTATAAGATGGTAAACCAACACACTAATATTAAGTGTGCAAGCTATACTTGAACCTACAAAGACAAGAGGAACCGACCTTTATTTCACTTCCTATTTGACTTGAGAAAACCGGCCATCTTCACTTTCATTGATAGGAATCAAATTCCTACAAGACCAATCACCAGAGTAAGAGCTAAGGGATTACAAAATCTAGTGATGAGGGTTCTCCTTGAACAATTAGACCCTGAGGATGTTGGTTTAGTATCTTCTTTTCCATTATATAACTATTGTGCATTCTAGCAGGTACACTTATTGGTTTTATAGGATGGTAAATAAAAGGTACTAAGAATCAATTGTAGGACATTCTTGGACTTACATCCACCGGCCCACAATATGTTCTATTGAAGTGAAGAACCGGCCATTTAAAGACTTATTTGTACTTGTAATTTTATGTTTGAGAACCAATCATTTAAGTGGCTTATTTGTAATTTGTTTTTGTTGTTTTTACCCTAATTGGAGCAAGTATAAATACTTTCCAAGTAAGGTTTAGAGGGAGTTTTCGAAACTTGAGAAAAATGCACCTTTTGCCATGAAGAGAGTCCTTGCATGCAAAACTTACTCTTATCAATTTCACTTATGAAATTGTGGTGAGAATTATTTTGAGGAGATTGTGAGTAATATCAATCATTCTCTAGTTACTACCAATTATTTTCTAGTGCGTCATATCTAGATATAAATTGGTTGTGTCACTTATTATCTTTCATGTGAATTAGGGTTCCTATTTTTCAAATTTGATTCAAGTCAATTTAAGTGAAATTTGATTCATTTATATTGTTATCTTTTACTTATTTACATAATGGCATTGTTCCTCATCATAATTTAGCATCATCGCCATTTGAATCCACGTGAATTAGGGCTCAAGAGATTGTTGTTGATCACACCTTTGTAGGATTGATTTAGTGATCACACACTTGTGTTGGTGTGTTTGCAATTAGAATAGTAGGGCACATCATAATTTTCGGTATCACAGCAAGGGTTTTGAAAAGGGATTTGCGTGAATTTCGATTGGGAAATTAGGGTTCTTGAATTTTCATTTTCTTAATTGAAGTTATTTGAAGTGGAGTTGAAGTAATTATTTGTGATTGTATTGTGACATACCTTATTATTGCGAAAGTGGAAGTGGAAGAAAGGGAAGTCTTTGAATTTGAATTTCAACATTTGAGTAGTGTTGATTGCTACAATATTCTTTCCTTTGCAAGAATTCGGAATTGGAGTACATTTCCTTTTAGATTTGCTATCTTTGCCGTAGACAATTAGGCAACAATTTGAATTAAAAAAACAAACTTTAAGTTTAAGAGTTATTGTGTATTGTTGATTTTAATACACTATCACTATTTTTGAATTGTTTCTTACCATTTGGAGAAGCATTCATTAATTTTTCCAATTGAAGTGTTGTTGCCATGAAGTGGAAGAGTGTGTAGTGAAGGGGCTGCAACGTGGTGTATTGTGTGTGTATATTGTAGTGGAAAGGTGATGGGAAATTTTCCGACACCATAGATGGTCTCAGAACTCAATTTTGATGATGATCCAAATTGCTCATATTTCACTCTATTTCTTTTATCTAATAGATATTTGAGTAATAATCTTACAGGTACAATAATATTTTTCCATAGGATGCCAAATGACTTACATTAGTTGATGGCCATGGAATATCATCAGATTTTCATCCAAAGGCCTACTGCGATTGATTTCACTTCGAAGCATTGGCTCCAGAAGATTTATATTATTTTTGTACTTTGCAATTGTTATTGGACCATTCTATGTTGTAATTTCTTTTGGGACACTTTCATTTGTTTGTAATTTTTATTTAGGACCGGCCACCTTAAAAGTGGCATAGTTGTAATTTTATGGACTTTCTAACCCTAAAGGGAGCAAGTATAATACTTTCTTAAGTAGGGTTTTGAGGTGGCCAATTTTCAAATTAAAACACATCACTTTACGTGAGAGAGCTTAGGGTTATCCTAGTTCAATTTCAATCCCAAAAGTTAAGATTGTGGCGAGTGCAACAATTGAAATTGTGAGTTATATCAATTTCTAATTGTTGTGTTTTCTTTTCTTCTCTAGTGTGTAATATCTAGGGTTGGATTGAAACATTTCTTGGTCAAATTTAAATTAGTGTCAATTCGAAATAGTGTGCTTATTTTGAGTACTTATCATACTTGTTCTTTACCATCAACAATTGCTTGTCATTTTGAACCGTGAGTTGCATTATTATTAAAGGGGATCTCAGAAGTGATTCTTGTTGTTGTTCTTGAATTCACGTGGCAATTCAAGTTTGATTAGTGAGTTTTTAAGGACTTGATCATTGTGGTTTAATAATTTATAAATTATTGAATTCGGATCTCCTTGCACCCCTTTAGGAATTACGAAATTCTAGCCTATTGAACCGGATTTGGTTTATTGCATTTAGGGTTGGTTTTTGTTCCATTTGATTGTGCGTAATCCCCTTTTAGGCACACCATGAAGGAAGAGGAGAGTAAGTGTATTTTGAATATAAATTCGGAAGTGCAATTATGTAGGAAGAAGAATTGTGATCCTTACATGTTTATTTTTTGGAAAAATGGAAGGTGTAATTGAGTATTTCCAGATTTAAGTTGTGTGGATGATTTGGAAATTATTTGATTTCAAAACAAATATTAGTTAAAGAAGTTAATGAATGGTTGTTTGAATTTGAAAATTACTTCTTACCATTTGAGGAAGGGTTGCAATTAATGAAGTGGTTTGATTTTCAAATTTGAATTGTTGCTATTTTGGTGTATAAGTTGCGGTTTGCTTTAGTGTTTATAGTGGTGAAACTTTTATGTTTGGGAGTGTGAACTGTGGAGTGTGTGTAGAGTTGTGATTGCAAAATTTTGTGAAGGTTATGTGCATTTCGGTATGGATTATTTAGTGTGTCCATTGTGGACAATTGTAAGAGGTGTGATTGAAGTAGCGCTATGGGATAAGAGTAGTAGAGTGGCAGTGGATTTTGATTATTTTGTATTTGTTGAAGTGCTATACATTATGGTTGATTGTAGTGTGAAATCAAAATAAGGAAAAGGAGTATTAAATTGTTGGCATTGTGTTTGTGTGTTGAGTGAGGGAATTGCCATTTGTGAATTTATGGAATTTTGTGGAGTAAGGTGCTGCACGTTAAAGCTAAAGTGTGAGTGTGTGTCATAGCTAAGAAAGGAAGGTTTGAGTAGTAGAATTTGAATTCAAACAAGTCATTAAAGTGTGAAAGTAATTGACTAGTTACTTAAGCACTTGTAGTTAAATTTAATTATAACTACTTGAAAGTAGTTATGTGTGTACTTCATTTATTGAACTTTACTTAGAGTACTAAATTATTTCCTTGTGCTTATAATTCTTTTTAAAATGTGAGCTATTGCATTATTGTGGTTGTTAGACATGTAGGTTGGTGATGTTGAAGGAGTGTGCTGTAATTTGAAGGATTACTTCTTAAATCACAGCATGTCCAATAAAAGTGTGAATGGGGGAATTGGCAATGAGGCCAATAGCTAGGTTTGTGGAGGTCAGGGTCATAATATTGCATGTAGGAGGACTTTAGAAAAACAGCTCCAAGATCTTACTACCATAGTTGCTACTTTGGCAACTAGGATTGATAAGATGACATTACCATTAACCACTAGTAGTGAACCTTCAAGCACTACCTCAAGTAGCTCCACAGAACCTTCAGAGAGATAGAGTAGTGGGAGATGGAAATCTAAATAGAAGGATAGATGGGGATCATCATCCTTATAAGGAAGAAAGGGATGACAACTTTAGGGCTAATACATAGTAGAATAGGGATTTTAGGCCACCTCGGGGACTAGAGTATGTGAAGTTGTAGATGCCTTCCTATGACGGCAAGGGATTAGCTGATGATTATTTGGATTGGGAGGATAAGGTTGAGAGTCTCTTTGAATGTTATGAGATCGATGATAATACCAGAGTTTGATTGGCTGCTGTTGAGTTTACTGGATACGCTGCACTATGGTGGAAGAATTTGATTATCAGCAGGCGTAGGGATGGGGTGGCTGAGATTCAGATATGGAGGGATATGGAAGGGTGTGAGAAAAAGATTTATTCTTGAGCACTACAAACATGAACTATTCATGCAACTGCAGACTTTGAGGAAAGGAGGCAAGACAATAAATGATTATGTACTGGAATTTGAAACCCTCATGATTAGATGTAGGTTAATCGAACCTCTAGAACAAACCTTTAGCACGCTTTGTCACAGGCTGAAATATGAGATAGCGTGTGTTGTTGAGCTATAGCGCTATAGTAAACCTGATAAGGCTATTCAGTTGGCCTTGAAAGTGGAGAGGCAAAGGAGGTCCAACTTGTTCAGGGCTTCGAGTAGTAGGCCCAATACTACTATCAGACCTATGGCAGTTGGCGGTTCGATCAGGAGGGGCAAAGGCGATAGGTCAGATAGTGAAAGCAATGGACAAAACTACCCCTAGCATTACTAAAGAAAATATGCCTTTAGGAAGGGTAAAGAGGTGATAACACCAGATGTGAGGTAGACTGTTCCTGGATCTACTAGTGGAAGAGTACGCCAAATCAAATGCTTTAAGTGCAAGAGATTTGGGCATATGGCAGCACATGTGTCTAAATAAGAGGGTGATGATTGTTATGGAGGGCGTTGGGGAAGATGTTGAGGTTGAGGAGGAACAAGCTAAGCCTACAGACTTGTCTGTAGCACTGCAGGAGTATTATGATGACCAAACTACAGAAAACACATGAGGAGCATACAGGTGAACAATATCTACCTATTAATGTGTTACGCAGACTCTAACCTTAGCTCCTGACATTTCAGAGGGAGAACATATTCCACACCTCTTGTAAGATCAGAGGTAACCTTTGTGTACTCATCATTGATAGTGGTAGTTGCACGAATGCTATTATCTACTACACTAGTAGATAAATTACATTTATCTACTAATCCACATCCTAGCCCTTATGACTTGCATTAGTTGAACAATTGGGGGCAGTATGCATGTTACGCTAAGGGAGAAGGTACCTGTGAGTGTTAGACAGAAATATCACAATGAGATTCTATGTGATGTAATTCCTATGTATGCATTCCATTTGCTGTTGGGTAGGCCTTGGATGTTTGATCAGAAGGTGTTACATGATGGATTCAAGAACACCTATTTGTTTAGTATGGGAGGGTCTCTCATAGTACTATCACCTATGACTCTGTCTGAGGAGCACCAGTTTCAGGAGCAGATTAGAACTACTTCCACTACATCTAGTAACTGGGAGAACAGGCCAACAGAGATGTTCGAGTTTAGTTCCAGAAATGACCCTCTAGATTTGAGGGCAAATCTTTCAGAAGCTCAAGGAGATGATGGGAAATTTTCTAACACCATAGATGCTCTTAGAACTCAATTTGGATGATGATCCAAATCACTCCTATTTCAATCTATTTTTTTATCTAATAAATATTTGAGTAATAATCATACAGGTATAATAATATTTCTCCATAGGATGCCAAATGACTTACATTAGTTAATGGCTATGGGACATCATCAGATTTGCATCCAAAGGCCCGCTACGATTGACTTCACTTTGAAGCATTGGCTCTTGAAGATTTATATTATTTTTACTTTGTAATTGTTAGGGGACCATTCTATGTTGTAATTTTCTTTTGGGACACTTTCATTTGTTTGTAATTTTCATTTAAGATCGGCCACCTTAAAAGTAGTATAGTTGTAATTTTGTAGACTTTCTAACACTAAAGGAAGCAAGTAAAAATACTTGCTTAAGTAAGGTTTTGAAGAGGCCAATTTTCATATTAAAACACATCACTTTACATGGGAGAGCTTAAGGTTATCCTAGTTCAATTTCCTCTTATCAATTTCAATTCCAAGAGTTGAGATTGTGGCGAGTGTAACAATTGAAATTGTAAGTTATATCAATTTATAATTGTTATGTTTTCTTTTCTTCTCTAGTATGTAATATTGAGGGTTGGATTGAAACATTTCTTGGTTAGATTTAAAATTAGTATCAATTCAAAATAGTGTGCTTATTTTGAATACTTATCATACTTGTTATTCACCATCAACAATTGCTTGTCATTTAAACGTGAGTTGCACTATTATAAAAGGGGATCTCGAAAATGATTCTTGTTGTTGTTCTTGAATTCACATGGCAATTTGAGTTGATTAGTGAGTTTTTAAGGACTTGATCATTGTGGTTTAATAATTTATAAATTATTGAATTTGGATCTCCTTACACCCCTTTAGGAATTACGAAATTCCTAGCCTATTGAACGGATTTGGTTTATTGCATTTTAGGGTTGGTTTTTGTTCCATTTGATTGTGCTTAATCCCTTTTAGGCACATCAAAAGGTGCTACACCGTGGTTGTATGTGTGTGGCGTAAAAGAGTGTGTGTTGTGGTTAAGTTTTGAATTTCAAAAGCAAACATTAAGTGTGGAAGTTATTATGTATTGATTCTTTAAACATACTTTAACTAGTTGGAATCATTAACTTACCATTTAGAGAGGTGTTTATTATTGCTTCTACTTGTATTGTTGCTGTGATTGCAAGTGTATCGTGGGTGTGTGAAGCTTAAGTGGAGTGTATTTTGTATCTTAAAGTGATTGAGGACGTGAAATAATGATTGTTGTTGTGGCTTGAAAGAGTGGTTGTTGTGAAGGGGTGATTGTGAGATATACTACACTTGCCTTGAATTATCTTTGTACTTCAACAAATTAATTCAACAGCCATGTTTAATGTTATTGTAAATGGGGGATTTGTAAATGAGGCTAATAATCAGGAGGGAGGTGATTTGTATTTATCTTCTAATGTACTACACCGAACTTTGACTTCATTTCCTACCATTGATGATGAGCAGAGAGAAAACTTATTTCACACTTCTTTGTAGGGTACAAGGTAATTTATGTGGTATTTTTATTGATGGGGGGTAGTTGTACTAATGTCGTGGTTGCATCATTAGTATCTAAATTGAAACTTGAAACTACCCACATCTAAAAACCTATAAATTATATTGGCTGAATGAGCAGGGAAGTCTCCATGTTACCCAAAGTGCTAAAGTACCTTTCAATATAGGGGATAAATATCTTGATGAAATGTATGTGACATTCTTCCTATGTGTGCATCCCATATAATGCTTAGTAGGCCTTAGTTGTATGACATGAGGGTTTCACATGATGGCTTTAAAATACCTATGTATTCTAGAAAGAGGGCAAACGTATCATATTGAACCCAATGTCACCTTCAGAGGTCTAAGAGGTTCAGAGATAGATCAGTAAACCTTCAGAAGTCTAAGAGGTTCCAAGACAAGTCAAGAAAACTGGGAAGAAAAAGATCTTACTGATGGGATAGTATGAGTTGGAGGAAGCCATAATAGATGAGAGACCAGTATACTTATTGCAGATGAGGTTTGCCCTAGAGATGGAGGGGCATTAGCATCTACCCCCTATGGTATCTCAGTATTAGATGAGTACAGTGATCTTTTTATTGACGACTTACCAGAGGGTTTTACCACCTTTGAGAGTTATAGAGCATGCCATTGACTTCTTGCTTGGGTCAATTTTACCAAATCAACTTGCATATCGCATGAATCCTAAAGAGGCTAAGGAATTAAAATGTCAGGTGGATGAGCTAGTAGAACGGGGTTTTGTCAGGGTGAATCTTAGTCCTTGTGCTGTTCCAACCATTCTTATCCCTAAGAAGGATGGTACTTGGAGAATGTACATTAATAGCCGAGCCATTAACAAAATTACTATCAAATACAGGTATCCTATTCCTAGACTTGATGATATGTTAGATGAACTTTATGGTGTACAGGTGTTCTCCAAGGTGGACCTTAAAAGCGAATATAATCAAATTTGGATGAGAGAAGGAGGCGAGTGGAAGACTACTTTTAAAATATGCCATGGACTATACGAAGGGGATGGTTATGCCATTTGTCTAAGTAATGCTCCTAGTACATTTATGAGATTATCATGTAATGAAGGAGTTTCTAGGTAAATTTGTCGTTGTTTTTTTTGATGATATTCTGATATATAGCAAAAGCCTAGAAAATCATGTGGAGCATCTTTAAGCAGTATTTTCAATCTTGAGGGAGTAGCAGTTATTTGCAAATCTCCAAAAGTGTTCCTTCTACCAAAGTAAGGTAACATTTTGGGATTTATTGTATTTGATTCTGGTGTTAAGGTTGACGAGGAGAAAGTGAGGGCTATCAAAGAATGGCTAACACCAAAATCAATCACTGAGGTAAGAAGTTTCCATGGACTAGCTTCATTCTATAGACACTTTGTCCATAACTTTCAGTAGCATTGTCAGTCCATTAACTGAACTGACCAAGAAAATGTTTCTTTTATTTAGGGTAAGAAGGCTCAAAAGAGTTTTGAGGAGGTAAAGGAAAACTTACTAGTGCTCCAGTATTGGCTTTACTTGATTTTGATAAAAGTTTTTAAATTAGAATGTAATGCCTCTAGGATAGGAATTGGTACTGTGTTGATGCAGGATAAGAGACCTATTGCCTACTTTAGTGAAAAGTTGAGTAGTGCAACTCTGAACTACTCGATATATGATAAGGATTCTATTCCTTAGTGAGGGCATTGATGACATGGCAACATTATCTCCTTCCAAAAGAATTTATTATCTATCAGATCATGAGTCACTAAAACATTTCAAGAGTCAGCAAAATTTATCAAAATGCTAAGCCAAATGGGTAGAGTTTCTTGAGAGTTTTGTATATGTGATTAAGTATAAGAAAGGTAACTAGAATATGGTAGCTAACTCTTTGTCAAAACAGATATGTACTTATCACTTCTCTTCAATCGAAACTGTTTAGATTTGAATCGCTGAAGGAACAATATATGCATGATGATTATCTAAAGGAAATTGTTGAGAAATGTTCTAGGGGAAAGATATTTAAGGGGTATTCTGATTGATGGATTTTTGTATAAAGCTGGAAAGTTGTGTATACCATTGTGGGTCTATGAGGGAATTGCTGGTGAGGGAAGCACATGTAGGAGGATTGTCTGGTTACTTTGGTAGAGAAAGAACCTTAGCCATGTTTAAAAAAAAATTTTATTGGAGGGGCATGATAAAGGATGTTCATAAGGTGTTTGGAAATTTTGTGGAGTTTGCAAAAGAGAAAAGGGAAGAAAGGGGTTTAAGGTGAATATATGCCTTTATCTATACCTACTAAACCTTGGATTGATATCAGCATAGATTTTGTTTTGGTCTACTTAGGACTCAAAGAGGAAAGGATTTTATTATGGTGGTTGTTGATAGATTCAACAAAATGTCCATTTTGTACCTTGTCACAAAACAGATGATGCACTTTCTATAGCTAAACTTTTTGTGCAGGAGATTGAAAATTACATGGTGTTTTTACACAGCATAGTATCTGACAGAGACATTAAGTTTCTTTAGCTTCTTCTGGAAGACACTATAGAGAAGATTAGTACTAAACTTATATATAGTACCTCTTGTTACCCATAGACTGATAGCCAGATCGAAGTTGTTAATTGTACTCTTGGCACATTACTAAGAGTAATGGTTTGGGAAGAATCTTATGGGTTGGGACTTGTGTCTTCTTATTGTCGAGTTCGCTTACAATAGGTTTACTCATAGTTCAACTAGTAAGTCTCCCTTTGAAGTCGTGTATGGCTATAATCCAACTCTTCCATTAGATCTTATAGTAGGGCCGGGAACAAAGGATGAGAGCCTAAGTGGAATTAAGAGAGCTAATGAGATTTAGGAAACTCCATCAGAAATAGCCGAACGTCTTCAGAAAACATAAAAGCAACAAAAACTTTAGGGGGAAACAAGAGTAAAAAACCAGAATTTATAATCCAGGTGATCTAGTTTGGATTAATCTTAGCAAAGACAGGTTTCCCCTAAAAAGTCACAAAGCTATCACCTAGTGCAGATAACCTTTTAGAGTTGTTAAAAGCATCAACAACAACGCATACAGAATAGAGTTACCAAGGAGTACGACGTCTGTCTAACTTTAATGTTTTAGATCTGTCAACATATTTGCTGGATGATATTCATGAAGACCTATCAGATTTAAGGGCAAAACTTCCTGAGGCCTAAGGAGATGATAGGAATCAAATTCCTACAGGACCAATCACTAGAGCAAGAGCAAGGGATTACAAAATCTAGCAGTGAGGATCCTCCTTGAATAATTAGACCTTGAGGATGTTTTGGGTTTAGTATTTTCTTTTCCATTATATAAAAATTTTTGTGCATTCTAGCAGGTACACTTATCAGTTTTACAGAATGGCAAATAAAAGGTACTAAGAATCAATTGTGGGACATTCTTGGACTTCATCCACCGGTCCACAATATGTTCTATTGAAGTGAAGAACTAGCCCTTTGAAGACTTATTTGTACTTGTAATTTTTTTGTTTGAGAACTGATCATTTGAGTAGCTTATTTGTAATTTGTTTTTGTTGTTTTTACCCTAATTGGAGCAAGTATAAATACTTACTAAGTAAGGTTTAGAGGGAGTTTTGAAACTTGAGAAAAATACACCTTTTGCCGTGAAGAGAGTCCTTACATGCAAAACCCTTACTCTTATCAATTTCACTTGCGAAATTGTGGCAAGAATTAGCTGGATGAGATTGTGAGTAATATCTATGATTCTTTAGTTACTACCAATTATTTTCTAGTGTGTCATATCTAGATATAAATTGATTGCGTTACTTGTTGTCTTTCACGTGAATTAGGGTTCCTATTTTTATATTTGATTCAAGTCAATTTAAGTGGAAATTTGATTCATTTGTATTGTTATCTTTTACTTATTTATATAATTGCATTTTTCCTCATCACAATTTAGCATCATCCCCATTTAAATCCACGTAAATTAGGGTTTAAGAGATTTGTTGTTGATCATGTTTTTGTGGGATTGATTTAGTAATCACACACTTGTGTTAGTGTGTTTGCAATTGGAATTATAGGGCAACATCATTCATTCCATGTAGAGTAATTAGTTCTTCAAGTGCTCCTTAGGATCGGTTTTTAATTTATTTTGCATGGTTGTAATTTTCCTTATTTAGAGTAGGGTATATAATTACTTGTTATTTAGGTTTTGTAAGGGACTTTTGGAGAGATAAAATTTAGATATTGTGCCATAGGAGAACATCCTCTTCACGCCTCCACTCTTATCAATTTCTAATTGAAATTGTGGTGAGTTCTTGCTTAAGGATTATTGAGCATAATATTAGTAATTCTTAAGCCTTTCCAATTATTACTAGTGTGTAATATCTAGTACGTAATTGGATTTTTTTATTTTTATTTTCATTATCACACCAAATTAGGGTTCTTCCTATTGCTAGGTTTCATGCCAATTGTGGAAGTTGGATTCAATTGCTCCTCTTTTATTTGATTGGTATTGAAATTCATTTGAAGCCTACCAAAATATTTCCAAATTAGGCTTTTCCAATTCAACTCTTGCTGCATTTATCAAGCTTTCATTTTTTTTTAAATTCCCTATGGTCTATAATCACTTCATAAGAGCTTAAACTCCAAACATCTTGCAAAAGTAGTCTCTGTGATGAATTCTCGTTTTCATCCATCTGAGTCATCAAATGTTACTTTCTTCTTTTGACAGTCTACTACAGCTCTTGCATGCGACATCCATTCCATTCCTAATATGGCATAATATTTATTTATGTCTAATACAATGAGATCGCCACTAGTCTTATTCCTTAAATGTCCATTGAGCAACCTCTAATCATCTCCTTGGAAATCACAATGCTTCTTGTAGGTCTACATACTCTAAAGCTTGAATCTCCAGCAACTATAGGTACTCTTATTAGTTCAGTTACTTTGGAAGTGACAAAGGAGTGAGTTACTCTTACGTCAAAGAGTATGAAAGTAGTGATCATGATATGACTTGAGATAGTAAGTTTATGATTTAAGTATAATCTCTATTCATATGTTCACTAGGGATTAGATTCCCTTCCCTTAAGCTTTTGTGATTCGTTTTCATGTTCTTAATGTTTTAGCTTAATAAATAAATAGGAATAGGACTTAAGTTCAAGTACTTACCTACTAATAGCTCTATATCAGCTAAGTCATCAACATCCAACGCTATAAATTCTACCTTTTCATAATTATCCCCATCCTAAGCTCCTTAAGATTAAATACTTGTATGGTACCAGTAGTGGGGTTGGCGCGATTTCCATTATTACCTTAGCCATTGCAATTCTTACCTGATGCTGGCAAACCTAGTAATTTAAAGTGGCTTAGTTGTTGGTGCAACAACTTGTTGTCTCTTTGGGCAATTCACATACCAGTGCCCAACTTGCTTATAATAGAAGAATGTCACCATGTTCTTTTTAGAGCAATTAATGACCACATGTATGCCTCTCCACAATAATAACATTTTTTTTTCAACATCGTGCAATCTTTAGGGTAATGCTTCCCCTTACATTTCCAACATGTGACATAGTGATAGGAATCAAAATCCGACAAGACTTATCATTAGGGCAAGAATTAAAGGATTTCAAATCTTGGCGATGAGAACCCATTTTGAGAAAATCAATCCAGCAATTATTTGTTTACTAACCTCTTTTATCTTATTCATGTATTATATATTCCAACAGGCACACTTATCATATTTTATAGGGCAATGGACAAACTCACTCGGACTTAACTTGTGGTTATCCATGGACCGACCTGAACCGCAATAAGTTAGGTCGATGAATCCTATGGAAGAGCTAGCATGATGAAGACTACTTTCTTTTATTTTGTAATGTTATTTGGACTATTTTATGTTGTATTTTCTTTGGGACACTTTCATTTTGGTTGTAATTT
This sequence comes from Laguncularia racemosa, assembly GCA_037954665.1. Classification (NCBI taxonomy): domain Eukaryota; kingdom Viridiplantae; phylum Streptophyta; class Magnoliopsida; order Myrtales; family Combretaceae; genus Laguncularia; species Laguncularia racemosa. The sequence continues at coordinate 2,323,046 of JBBMOL010000088.1, forward strand.
CCATTTAGGACCGGCCACCTTAAAAGTGGCATAGTTGTAATTTTGTACATTTCTAATCCTAAAGGGAGCAAGTATAAATACTTGCTTAAAGTAGGGTTTGAGGAGGCCAAAATTTTCAGAATTGAGATACACTTTGCGTGAGGATTAGGGTTCTCCTAATTGTCATTAGACTCTTATCGATTTCAATCCAAGAGTTAAGATTGTGGCGAGTGCAACACTTTGAAATTGTGAGTAATATCAATTTCATTTTGTTGTGATTTCTTTTCTTCTCTAGTGTGTATATCTAGGGGTGAATTGAGATAGTTCTTGGTCAGATTTTTTATTGCATTTGTGATCAATTATCTTGTTGTAAGTTGTTGAATGTTTGGGTACTTGACATCATCATCAATTTTGGAATCAATTAGGACGTGAATTGTGCTTGTTGGGAAAGGATAAAATCACGGTTTTGGTTCCTTTCTTCTTCATATATTTCACGTGGAATTCACTTATAATTGTTTTTTATTTAGTGAAGTTTATCATTATTGGATTGTGATTGCATCATTGGACCTTTGGATTTCATCAAAATTCCAATAGGGTTCATGCAATTTCTTGATTCCAATTGAACCGGTTATGTTTGAGATTTGAAGTGTTTCCTTTGGTTTATTTGATTGTGCTTGGGCTTAGTTTTGAGAACATCATCTTTTGGTATCAGAGAATCATCATATTTGGATCTAAGATTGATTACATCTTAATTGAAAAATTGCTTACATTCATTAGAAATTGACGCCATTGTTCATGAGATTAAGACTAGTTTGATTGACATTGTTTGTTTTTCTTTCAAATTGGTTTTGTATGTGCTTGACCTTGGTTTTAGGCACATCATCTTTTTGTATCAAAGCATCATTATATTTGGATCTAAGATTGATTAAATCCTAATTGAAGAATTGGTTACATTCATTGGAAATTGATGCCATTGTTCATGAGATTAAGACTAATTTGATTGACATTGTTCGATTGTCTTTCAAATTGGTTTTGTATGTGCTTAATCTTGGTTTTAGGTACATCTTCTTTTGGTATCAGAGCTTGAGGTTGTGAGAAGGGATTATTTTATTTTGAATTTTGGAAATTTAGGTTCATGTTCTTACATCTTCATTCCAAAATTGGGAGTAAATTGAAATTGTTGTTGTCATTGTTTGAAGTGGTGTGAATTGTCTTGAGTAGAAGTTGAATTTGCTGCATGTTGGAGTGATTTTGAGTACTTGTTGAAGCTTCTATGTTGTGGGCTTCACCGTGACGGAAGAGGAAAGCTAATTCTTTTGAATGTAAATTCGGAAGTGTGAAATATCTCCAATGTGTAGAAAGAAGAAGTGTGAACTTTACTTGTTTGTTTTTCGGAAATAGTGGGTTGCAATTGAGCAATTTCTAGATTTGAGTTGTGTGGAAGATTTGGAAATTATTTGGTTTTCAAAAAAAACATTAAGTTGAAGAAGTTAATGTGTGGTTGTTTGAATTTGAAAATTACTTCTTACCAATTATGGAAAGGGTTGCAATTAGTGAAGTAGTTTGATTTTCAAATTTGAATTGTTGTTGCCTTGTATAAGTTGTGGTTTGATTTGGTGTTTTTTTAGTGGCAAGGAAGTGTATACTTTGAAGTATTTTATGTAAAGTTGTGTTTACAAAAAAAAAAACAATTGTAGAGGTTGTTGCACCATGGTTATATGTGTATGGAATTGTGGTGTAAAAAGGAGTATTGAATTGTTGGTGTTGTGTTTGTATGTTAAGTGAGGGAATTGCCATTTGTGAATTTGTGGAAGTTGTGTGGAGTAAGGTGGTGCACATTGAGGCTAAAGTGTGAGAGTGTAGTGCATGGATAACAAACCATGAAGGAGAAGATTGGATAGTGTTTCAATTGTGAAGTGAAATTGTGTAGTGTGTGCATTTTCGGAAAGTGGAGGAATCACAATTATTATTTTTCATATTTGAAATCAGAATTGAAGTGTATATTAAGAAGTCAATTTGAAATTTCAAAACACACATTAAGTCATAGTTAATTGTGTGTATTTGAATTTGAAATAACTTCTTACCATTTGTGGAATCTTGCACTTATGAGCTCATTTTTAATTTGAAAGTTGAGCTGCCTTTTTTATTGAAGTTGCGGTTTTTATTTTATGTAGAAGTAGGGAAGAGCACTTGACTTGAAGGTGTGTGTGTAGAGTTGTGTTTTTGTACATTTAGTGAAGGGTGTGTGTATTTGGGTTGGTTCTTGTGTGTGTTGTATAGAAAACTTCTTGTTTTGGTGGCGTGAATAAATTTTGGAACCCTGAGCTAAAAGGGAAGTTGTGTGGCGGTGAGTTGTGTATTTTTGTGCTTGTGTTTAAGTGCTGCCCATTTTGAAGTTTAAATTTGGTGAAACCAGACAAGAAAAGGAAATTGAGTAGTGGAATTTGCATTTAAACAAAACAATTAAAGTGTGAAGGTAATTAAAATCATTACTTAACACTTGTGGTTGAATTTAATTCTTTAAATACTTAGAATAATTGTATGTACTTCATTTATTTAACTTTACTGAGTACCAAGAATTATTTATTTTTGTTTCAATTATTTCACTTGATTATTTGAAATACCAAAAAAACATTTTTTTTTGATTGGTTTAGTGTGAGCACCATGGGTGTGTAAGGGTGTGTTGTCGTGGTGTGGTGAAGTGTATTGTGGTTGTTGAAGTTAGTAAGAAAAAATGTCAAGTGAGTTGTATTTGTCTACTAACGTATTGCATCGGGATATGACTTCTTTTCCAACCATTGATGAGGGATAAAGAGAAAACTTGTTCCATACTTCTTGTAGGGTATAAGAAATTTGTGCGTAATCATTATTGATGGTGGTAGTTATACTAATGTTGTAACTGCATCATTAGTATCTAAGTTGAAACTTGAAACCATCCTACATCCTGAACCCTATACATTACATTGGTTAAATGATCAGGATAGTCTTTGTGTGACCCAAAGGGCTAGGGTACCCTTCAGTATAGGGGACAAGTACTGTGATGAGCTTGAATGTGATATTCTTCCTATTTGTACATCCCATATATTACTTGTTAGACCATGGTTATATGACAGGATGGTATTACATGATGGGTATAGAAATACTTCTATGTTCAAAAAGGATGGTAAATGTATAGTATTGAACCTATGTCGCCATCAGAGGTCCAAAGATGCAAAGACAGATAAAATGACAATCACAGATTCTTGAGGATCATAGCCACATGATCAAACCTTCAGAGGACCAAACTGTGCAGATGCAGGTATGCCAACCTTCAAAGGTTCTTAAGGGCTTTAGTGACACGAGCCAACCCTTAGAGCATAAAATTTTCAAACACCGATGTACTAACCTTCAGAGGATCCTGATGATCATGGTCAGATGAGCAGACCACCAGAGAGCCAGACTGTTCAGAGACAGTTATGTTCACCTTCAGAGGTTTCAAAGGGTAGTGAGCAGTTGGGCCAACCATTAAGGGGCTATGAGGATCAGCACCATACATATGAGTTAGAAAAAGAGGAAACAAAATCAATGGAATGGGTTGAGACAGGGGAGAGATCAGTAGATAATGAGTCCTTATTTATGTTGCAGATGAGATATACCCTGAAAATGGGGAGAGAAAACAATCACCTACTGTAGTATTTCAGATATTGGGATTCTGTAGAGATACTTCTTCAAGTGAATTGCTAGGAGAAAACAAAGTCTCTATTGCATTTGATCTGCCAGATTTGAGGACAAATCTTTTTGAGGCCCGAGGAGATGACAGGAATCAAAATCCATAAGACTTATCATTAGGGCAAGAACTAAAGGATTTCAAATCTTGGCGATGAAGGCCCATTTTGAGCAAATCGACCCTACAATTATTTGTTTACTAACCTCTTTTATCTTATTCATGTATTATATATTCCAACAGGCACACTTATCATATTTATAGGGCGATGGACAAACTCACTCAGACTCAGCTGTGGGTTATCTATAGACCGACCTGAATCGGCGATGAGCTGGGCTGATGAATCCTATAGAAGAGCTAGCATGATGAAGACTACTTTCTTTTATTTTGTAATTGTTATTTAGACTATTTTATGTTGTATTTTATTTTGGGACACTTTCATTTTGATTGTAATTTCCATTTAGGACCGGCCACCTTAAAAGTGGCATAGTTGTAATTTTGTGCATTTTCTAATCCTAAAGGGAGGCAAGTATAAATACTTACTTAAAGTAGGGTTTGAGGAGGCCAAAATTTGCAGAATTGAGATACACTTTGCATGAGATTAGGGTTCTCCTAATTGTCATTAGACTCTTATCAATTTCAATCCCAAGAGATGAGATTGTGCGAGTGCAACACTTTGAAATTGTGAGTAATATCAATTTCATTTTGTTGTGATTTCTTTTCTTCTCTAGTGTGTAATATCTAGGGTGAATTGAGATAGTTCTTGTCAGATTTTTTATCGCATGTGTGATCAATTATCTGTTATAAGGTTAAATGTTTTTAGTAGTTGATATCATCATCATTTTGGAATCAATTGTGACGTGAATTGTGCTTGATGGGAGAGGATAAAAATCACGGTTTTGGTTACTTTTTTTCTTCATATATTTCACGTGGAATTCACTTATTATTGATGTTATTTAGTGAAGTTTATCATTATTGGATTGTGATTGCATCATTGGACCTTTGGTTTCATCAAAATTCCAATAGGGTTAACGCAATTTCTTGATTCCAATTGAACCGGTTTATGTTTGAGATTTGAAGTGTTCCTTTGGTTTATTTGATTGTGCTTGGGCTTGGTTTTGAGCACATCATCTTTTGGTATCAGAGCATCATCATATTTGGATCTAAGATTGATTACGTCTTAATTGAAGAATTGGTTACATTCATTGGAAATTGACGCTATTGTTCATGAGATTAAGACTAGTTTGATTGACATTGTTTGTTTCTTTTTCAAATTGGTTTCTGTATATGCTTAACCTTGGTTTTAGGCACATCTCTTTTTGTATCAGAGCATCATCATATTTGGATCTAAGATTGATTACATCCTAATTGAAGAATTGTTACATTCAATGGGAAATTGATGCCATTGTTCATGAGATTAAGACTTATTTGATTGACATTGTTTGATTGTCTTTCAAATTGGTTTTGTATGTGCTTATGTTAGTTTTAGGCACATCAATAGGGGTTATTTCCTAATGTTGACCATAATCATACAAATTTAAAAATCCTTTTCTATGATTCTCTGTTACGATCAATAAAGCAAGTGCACCTATCAATTGTAAATAGTATAGAATTGTGTCTAGGTATTGTTTCCTCAAGGATCAGCAAGTACCAATAATAAAATCTAAACCAACTATCTAACCGTACAAATTCGAGATATTCAGCTTAAATTAAAAACACTTAACAAAATCTAAAGCAATTAAAACTAACGCAATAAATTAAAATCACTAAAAATTTTAAAGCTTAAAAACATACCCCACCCTTACTACGCCTCTGATTATCATGTAACTTTATCCCTTTTATGAATCAATTAAAAAACCCGTGGTTATTTCTGAACCGCAGAGTATCTAAAATAAGCCAATGTTCTTCCCAGATTCATTAGCTCCTAACCCCAATTGCATTGATAAAGATTTCCTCTTTTATCAAAAATTGATTAGAATTGTGTTAAGACTCTTAAACCCTCAATTGATTAAATTATCTAATTTAATCTAATACGGAAAATTCATGTTCTCTATCCCTAGATACATATGAATTCCTTTATTCATGTAAGATCTATTCAAACAAGAGTTTTTTCCAATCATCTTCTAAGAATCAATGCAAATTCAATGTTGGCCATACATCAAATTAACAAAACACAACGAATAACATGAATAACTCAGAGATTTCCACTATTCATGAACTATAAAATCAGCCCAACATTACGTGACAATTAGAGTTCGAAAGGGTTTTGGTATGAAATAAACTAACCACTCTGGTTTTTAAGTTACAACTCAATAGTAAAATAAAACCCCTATGCATGAACCCTTTGGAAGATGAAGATGAATTTGTTGATGTTGCTTTCCTCTCGGAATTCTTCCCAAGCGTTTTATCTTCCCTCGAATTTCTTTCTATCTCCCTCTGGGATCTCTTCTTTCTCTCTAGCGTCTCCTCTTTCCCTCTGGCGTCTCTTCATTTGATCTGGCGTCCCTCCCTCTCTCTGGAAAAAATGAGAATATATATATGCATGGAAGCCCCAGAATCTCCTGAAACGGTTGACTTTTTCGAGCACACGGTCCTCAACACGGGTTATACACGGCCATGCCTTTGAATAGTGTTAAAAAACACACGCAAATAACATACAGCCGTGTCTCAAACCCTTGTATTCAATCGTGTGTGCTTCTATGGATTTTCTAAGCTCAACACACGACCCTGCCTTCAACTGGTGTACTTCTGTAGGGTTGTTTCCTTTGACATATGGTCATGCTCTTCCCCTGTTCCTTCCAAAAAGCATTTTTCTTCATGTTTTCTTATCCAATCTCAATCCAAGTTGATATCTTCTCTCAAAATAGTGGTCCTCAGTCCTGAAATTGAAATATTTTTTTCTTTAAAGTATCAAAACTCTTCAAGATAACATCAATTTATTACATATACCACTAGAATTCATCATAAATACAATTGTTAATTTGTACTTATCAAACTCCCCCACACTTAAGCATTTGCTTGTCCTCAAGCAGAATAAAGCTAAAGAAAAACCAAGGACAAGATTTTCATTAACTCAACAATCAAGAACTTCTTTCGCATCATTGATTCTCAATTTCTACCTCCATACTATGCAATCTCTACTCAATCCTACCATTAGTTGTTTACAAAATACAAATACCAAAATTCTCAAAACTAATCCAAGTGACTTAAACTAGTACTCTCATCATTTAAACATAAATTCCCAAAGTGAAACTGAACAAAGATCAATACCAGTAAAGTAGAGTATACTTCCCTCTTAACCACTCCTATAAGTAATGCAATAAAGAGTAAAGGCACATTGTATCTACTTATCTCCTGGATTTCCCTTTTCTTTAATCCTTTTAAACAAGATTGGGAGATTTTCCATTAAGTACTTTACTTAGTTAACCGACTCATGTAGCGAACTTTCAATCGATATCCCCGGCTCATCACTCAAGTTAACAGAAGTTATCCCCTCAGCGTAGAGGGCATCCTCGGATTTACTTGTTCGAGTCAAGTCAACTATCTATATATATATATATATATATTTATTTATCCTTTCAACTGAAATGGTTTCCTTGGTCAGTAAGTCTCAGACCAGACGATCTTAGGCTACTAGGTTTTAAGATACCCCTTCGAACCTCTACCATCTCCTTAATTAAGTTCAGTTTTCTCAAATTTTTTCTCATGACCCTTGTAGTGAGCTTTCACCCATTGATCCCGAGTTCATCACCCAAGTCAATAGTGTTATTCCCTCAAAAGGGCACCCCTCAAGCTTAATTACTCGAGTCTATGAGACCCACTTCTAAACTCTTTTTTTTTTAAAAAAAAAAAATTCATTATTCCCAAAGTTCTCAGTTCCAATAATTGTGAAAAGGGATCACCAAGCTACAAGTATCATCTACTCCTTTACTCAAAGTTACACAACTCACATTACTAGCAAAAGAAAAAGCATACTAAACTTACTAGTGACCTTAATCACTCCAATTCTTGAAATAAATGCTTAAATAACAAGTAATTCTCTTCCTTAGATTTCAACTCGTAATTCTAGCAAAGTATTTATAAAACAAGACAAGAGAGTAAAAATTTTCAAAATTCCTAAGACTTTTTATCTCAGTAAATCATATAACTAAATCTCAGCAATTCTTAATTATTAGTAATTCATTAAATACATCTTAAGTAAGAAACTTTGAATTTTGACTCATTAACACTTATATTTCATATAACTTCCTTTACCAAATCAACTCAACAATCAGCAAATCATATCCCAATCCAAAAACAATTTGTAATCTCAAAACTACAACAACGAACAACAACCTACACAATTGCGTTTTTTCCACTTGAAACCAACCCTTAATTGTTGTCACTCACGAATTGAATACAACCAATTCCCTTCTTAACAAGAGCTCTGATACAAAAAGATGATGTGCCGAATCACACTTTATAGACATTCAAAAGACTTAGATCAACTATCTCAAGTCTAAGGCAAAATCGGATCCCCAAAAATGGCCACTTTTCTAGTGAACCTATGTTGAAAAGATGAATTCAACCTACTAATGAATATAATTGAATACCACAATTGGAAATGGAATTCTAATAACACTTCTAATGATTATATATCCAACGAAAATCAAGCCTCAATTTGACAAAAGAAATGGAACTGGTGAGGAAGGATCTTTTTTTTCAAATGGTGAAATTCCGCTAGCAATAGAAATCTTAATGATGAATTGAATCAACTTGATAATTCTTTCACATAATCAAAATGAATTGTGTACATAAAGATGTAAATCTGACCAAGAACCTCCTCTAATCAACTTAGAAAAACACATAGAGAAGAAAAGAAATCACAACATGTAGGATTGATATGACTCACAAATTCCAATGTATTGACTTGCCACAATTTCAAGTCTTGGAATTGAAATTGATAAGAGTTGGAACAAAGGTAGAACCCTAATTCACAGTGAAAAGAAGTGTCTGTTTGCAAAAATAAGCTCCCTTAACCTCTCTTACGAATTATTTTATAACTTCTACTTCTATGGTTTAAAAAATTGCTCAAAAATTAAAAGTTTTGCATTTTACTGGTTAACCTTATTGAAAATTACAATGAATAAAAGTGTCCTAAAAACAAAATACAAGAAAAATAGTTCATAAAAGAAGAATTATATAAGAACATGGTCATCAAGATGCGGTCAGTCTATGGGATCCATGGGCCTAGCTCTTTACCGGTTCAGGTCGGTCCATGGATAACCAAGCTGAGTCTGAGGGGTTTGCCATTGCATAAAAGGGGGAAAGTGTGCTGTTGAATACACAAACAACAATAATAAAAAGAGGTAAATATAATAATTCGAGGCAATCTGCTCAAATGGGCCCTCAACCCCAAAAATTTTTGAATCCTTTTAGTTCTTCCCCCTAATGTTAGGTCTTGTTGGATTTTTTTCCTATCACGATTTGTCTCTTCACATCGTCAAAATCTTTAAAGGGTTAATGAACATTCATCAAGAATCACCAAATTGGGAATTTCTTTATGACTCATGATGTCTTCACTAATCCCAAAAAATCGCTAGCATACACTGTGGAAAGTCATTTTAGTGCATTGCATACCCAAAGGAAATGCGCCTAACGTGAAATACCATAGGGAAAAAGAGAACGTGGTCTTTCTTTATTTCGGGAGGGGATGGATTTGGAAGTACCCTGACATTCATCTAAAAAAATAGTTAATAAGATATCCTGCCAACCGCTCCGATCTAGTCCTTTAAAAGGAAGGGGAAATGTCCTGCGAGTTGCTCATTCAATCTTTTTATATCTATGCACACTCACAATCCGTTTTGTCCTCAATAGGTATAAATTCTTTCTTTCTTTGGGGCGCCACAGTCATTTTCCTTCTTGGGACGATTTTATGGGGTTTAACCAAAGAAGTCGAGATAGGTTTAATTAACTTGCATCTGATTTTAAATAACCTCTTTCTTAACAACCTCCCCACAATTGGGTTTACCTTCTCTGAGGTTGTCCCATTGGTTTGAATCATCTTAGAAATTCTTATGGGTGCAAAACAAGACAAATACCTTGAATATCGAAATCTTTAAGAAAAGAGCACCTTTGCCCCTCAAGACCTCAATAGCTACCTTTTGCTCCTTGTCAAAACCCCGTGAATAATGACGAGGAGTTTGATTTTAGCCTCAAAAATGCATATTCAAAAAATTTTTGGGTGTGCTTTACTCAGTTCTAGGGGTTCCCAACCGATGGTTTAGCTTCCCTTCCTCAGTAAATACCCATCTCTCAAACCATTTCTTGTTTGAGAGCATATCCTTCAAAAAACTTTGCATAACATAGGCATCTGCACAAGAGCTTCATAAACACTATTTATATGCAATGCTTAACAAATCTAAAATCTTACCGAAGTTGTTCTTGCTTCTTGTCTTTCTTTAGCAGACCAGAAATGGAATTGGGGCTTGTCAAGGCTGGGGGACTGAACTTATCGAGTGTCTTGGCCTTTCCTAGATCTTTCTTCCTTTTCAAGTCCTTATCCTTTACTATGTAGTGGCTTAAATCCTTTTCAGCATTCCTTGTTACTTTAACCTCAACCCCCGTTTTTCTAGGAACAACCCTTGGGCAGCTCCCATTAGTGTCAGATGCAAATTCCCTTCCACTCCTAAGGGCCACCGCCTTCACCTATCCTTCATTATTAGGGTTATGTCGTTCCTGGTAAGGACCCTTGTGGTCTCTATAATAACTATTTTTGCAATCTGGACCACTTGGTTTTTTACAAATTATGGATGGAAGCCTCATGATTTCTTAAAGCAGCATTCTATTGCTTGTGGCGCGTGCTCTGAGTTTGAATGAACTTAGAATCAATCTCCAAGGTATGGGATTCTTTTCAATAAAAGGCAGGAGGTGGCGGAGGCCTTTGGAATACAGGTGCAGGTGCATTACCTCGAGGAATTGGTGGATTACTCCATGAAAAAAATTAGGGTGTTGCGCCAGCTTGGATTCTATGAGTTGCTGGTAAGGGTTGTTTCTGAGATCGCACAGGTTGCTAACATAATCACTTGATCAATATAAATCAGGCCCCACTAACGTGGTTGAATTGGATCAGTTGGAAAAAATATGGGGTGACTCAGATTTGCCATCCATCACCCTTTTTGGCTAGAGCATCAACCTTTGCTAACGGGGATGGTCTCATTTCAACTTCATAGATCATGACTGCTTCTTTGCCTTGTCCTACCAGTACCTACTGATGGTTATAATTTTTTTGCCAATTTTTAAACAATTGTAGCATTTCCTCAGGAGTCTTCAATGACTACTTGCAGGCAACATCAATGGTTTATCGAGTTGGGTACTCAAGCCCATTATAGAGAAGTAGATACTGCAACCAATTAGGCATCTGATGCTGTGGCACCGCCTGAGTAAGTCCTTAAACCCTTAGCCATGATTATGAAGAAGGATTTCATTATCAATCCGAGTGTAAACGACGAGATATCATTTCTCAGTTTGGCAGTTTTGGAAGAGCGGGAAGTAATAGTATAAAAATGTTTCCGTCCAACTGGCCCTTAGTCGTGATGGAATTCCAATCTAGAAGAATTGAACCAATACTGCTTTTCCCCCAATGTGAAAGGAAAAAGACGCACTTCAAAGCTTCATCCGTCAACTCCATTTGTTTAATGGTTCTTTTGATGTCTTGAAACATCTGGATGTGAGCATAGGGATCTCATCAGCTAAAACCATCGACTGGCATTTGACATGGTTCATGGTTTCATTTTGTAGAGGCTTTTTGATTTCAATATTGTTGGCGTATATTGCAGGTTGGACTATACAAGATCTCGTGCTATCCAATGTAGGTCTGGCATATCAATCTTCGTTCAGGTGTTGGTCTACCATTGCTGCAATTGAATTTCACCCTCACTAAACTGAATTCCTCTTCAACTAATTGCTGATTTTCAAAAATGGATTTCCCGACAGCTGTTCAATGGCACTCCTCAACATTCTTCATGGATGTCCAGCTCTTAATCTCTAGGGTCCTAAAGAAGGAGTTTGGAAACGAAGAGCGACATGTCATAACTGTTAAGGAAAATCAAGGGGAAAATTGGTTTACCTCCAAAAGGGTGAATGTAACACAATAAATCATCCAGCACACTAAATAGTAAAACTAGTCAGCGTTGAGCTTTCTTTATATCATCGATCCTCGGCAACAGCGCCAAAAAAACTTGGTGTTGACCTAATTACACAATTTTAAAAATCCATTTCTACGAATTCTTTGTTTATGTCAATAAGGCGCGTGCACTATCGATTGTAATAGTATCGAATTGTGTCCAAGTTCGTTCTCAGGCATCAGAAATGTACCAGTAATAACTCTAAACCAACTATCTGCACACAATTCGAGAGTATTCAGCTTAAATAAAAAACTTAACAAAATCTAAAGCAATTAAAACAAACACGATAAATTAAAATCACTAAATTTCCTCACTCCAAAACATACCCTACCCTTTATACTCTCTATTATCATAACTTATCCCTTTTATCAATAATTAACAAACAGTGGTTCTTTTAAACAGCGGTAGTATCTAACCACTAAGCCAATGTTCTTCCAAAATTCATTAGCTCCTAACCTTAATGCATGATAAAGATTCCTCTTTATCAAAAATTGAGAGAATTGTGTTAAAACACTCTTGAACCCTCAATTAGAGCGAAATATTTAAATTAATCTAATACATAAAATTCATGTTCTATCCCTAGATTACATACGTATCTCTTTATTCATGTAAGATCTATTCACAACAAGAGATTTTCCAATCATCTTCTAAGAAATCACTGCAAATTCAATGTTGCCATACATCAAATTACAAAACCCAACAAAAACATGATAAAATCAAGATTTCCACTATTCATTAACTTATAAAATAGTCAACGTTACATGACAATTTTTTTAGGGGTGAGGTTCGTAAGGTACGGGTATTATAAACAAATAGCCCCTCAAGGTTTTCAGTTACCCCTCAAATAGTAAAATAAAAAACCCATGTGCTGAACCCCTTCGAACTATGATTATGAATCGTTGATGTTGCTTTCGCTCAGAATTCTTCCCAAGGGGTTTTTTCCCAATTCTTACTTCAAATTTCTTCTATCTCCCTCCGGCGTTCTCTTTTTCCCTCTTGCCAGCTCCACTTCTACCTCTGGCGTCTCTTCTTGTTTTCTAGCGTCCTCCTCTCTTTAGAAAAATGAGAATATATATATGCATGGAAGCCCATGAATCTCCTAAAACGGCTGATCTTTTTTCGAGCACATGGTCTCATCACACGGCTTATTACACGGTCGTTGCCTTTGAATAGTGTCAGTAAAAAACAAACAAAATAACACACGCTCGTTGTCTCAGACCGTCGTACTCAACGTTGTGTGCTCTCTGTAGACTTTACAGCTCAAACTCATGGCCGTGCTTCAACTGTGTGTTCAAACCGTTGTCGTTCTTTTGTGAGATTTCCAGCTCAAACACACGGTCAATGCCTTCAACATACGTTCAAATGTGTGTTGCTTTTAATGGGCGTGTCTCCATGACACACGGACCGTGCTCTTCCCCTATTCCTTTCAAAAAGCATTTTTTCTTCATGTTTTTCGTTATCCAATCTCATCCAGTTGATATCTCTCTCAAAATAGTGGTCCTCATTCCTGGAAACTGAAATATTTTTTTCTTTTTAAATATCAAAACTCTTCAAAGATTAACATCAATTTATTACATTACTCTAGAATCATCAGAATACAAGTGTTAATTGGTATTATCACCTAACCTCACCCTTACCTAAGATGAACTCTATGAGTGTGATTAAACCTTTATTCTTTCATTATGTTCTTGCTCCTCAAATGGCCTCTTCTAAAACATTCACCTTATTTTTGAAGGTAATCCACTTCCTACTTCTTAAAATTCTCCAACCTATCGCTTTTTCATACCATCTCATTAAACGTTTTGTACCTAAATCAGCGAGTTTCTCCCTCATCTTGGGATCCAATCCCTTAGTAAAAACTTAGCATTTCAAAACCTGTCATGATCAGCTTCAATAAATATGTTTACAAGGTGAGAATCTATATCAACAAGTGTATTTTTTTATTTTATATATACCCGTATCTTTATTTTTATAGGTAATATCAATGTAATATTTTCACTAATAAATTGTCACATCCACGAAGCTTCATTAATTACTAGACCTATATCAAAAATAGTCAAGCAATATAATTGAGAGGATTAAACTAATCTTTCTCGCTCAGCCATTCATCCTAATTAACCTGCGTAATCACTAAGAACAAGAGGAGAGGGAATTGTTGTAAGAATATATCAATGAGAGTGGGAAATAGAATCCACCAAGCTTCACAAATTAGATTGCCACCTCATGTTACAATAACTCTTAACTATGTGGATATTCATATGATTTTATGAGAGTCTTTAATCCTTTCCCAAGTTTTAAAAGCTCAAAACCCCAAATCAATTTATCAACCTTACTAGTACATATTATTAAAGGATTCTATTATTTCAACTATAAATCTTGCTAATCTATAGTTGACTAATATCCTAGTTAGTTTCCCCTAATTCTAGTAAGAAATTAGTAAAAATATCACATTTAATCTTTAATTTCCTTCCATAATCATTAAATTCCTAATCTTATAACATAATTAAACAAGAAATACAGGATTTGATAGTATAGGATTTACAATTTGAAATTTTTAACATACCTATTAATATTATATATGACATAATCTTCATCTTAGTAATTACTAGGGATTTCATATTTTTCCTCAAAGAAATTTTAGAACATCATGGAATTGATAACATATTCACAAATCAAAAGGAGTCATTTCATAAAATTAATATTCTAGGAGTGAAATAAAAAGATTGAATTTGCATAAAAAATTAAAGTCAAAAATACCAATTTGATTGAAGAATAATACCCGAATACAAACTTCGCAAGCCTTCAAAAGAGCAATCTTTTCCTTGACGATTTAATGAAATTAATTGAGCAAAAATGTTGTCTCGAGAGTTACAATTCACTCAAAAGCTCTCTCTAGGTTGTTCATAGTGCCAAAAGAAAAAGATAAGCCCCCAATCATTAAAATGAGGAGTATTTATATCCAAACTAAAGGAAGGGTTGCGGGATAAACTTTTAAGTTAGCTCTCTCAATAGTTGGCTTCAAAAGCACTGTGCCTTTCCTTAGTAAGCCCACGTAATCAAGGTTGGCAGCTTACACAAGTAGGTTGGTGCCTCGTTCCTTGTAGTATCAACCTAATTGCTTTTTCACTTGGCCAGCTTGAATTTTGTGTTGATGGTTGGTCTTCAATGTCGGGTAGGGTGTAAGTTAATGATGGCTGCCTCCTTTGTCAACCATTCCTTCGAGAGCCTAAAACGCTCTAAATTACTCATGTTTGCACTCTATGTCTTAAAGACTTGAAGTAGAACAATAACATAATTAAGTACCACATATCATTAGAATTTCCATAATATCCAGTAAGAATTTAACCCTGCTTATCGCAAATAAAATATGAGCAGGATTATGCCCTTTTCATGTACACTCATTTGATATTCAGGGGCTACAAATTGTAACTCAATACGCTAAAAACTCAACCTTCATATTAGTCATTGTTCTCCCCATTGCCTAAATGGCAAACAATAACTCCTCACTTTATTTTACAACTACTCTTTAGGAGTATTGTTACAAGAACTCACTGTTGAATGCTTGCCAATTACAAGGGTGGCATGGTCCTGCTTTTAGAATCCCATCAAGTTTGGCTTTTGCCTAACAAATAAGCTGAATATTTACTCTCTGATGCACTAGCACTTCACAGGCCTTTAATGACCTCTCAATTTGAGATATCCAATCTTTAGGTTTATCTACGATCTAATATTGCCCTAAAGATTCCAGTACACCTTATAAAGTTATAACAGCATTTTTCTCTTATATCAAAGCTCTAGTGATGCAACCACAAGCCATCTCTACTACGTGATGATGGTAGGTGGTTGGGGGTGGTGACAATTGTCTTTCCAAATTGCATACAAAAAACTACGATTTGCCTTTCAATGGGTTAAGATCTCACCGGTCTATTGTGGGGCTTGGTTTGGGTCGCGTCTGTTTCATTTTTGCATATATTATTTGCCTGTGGCAGTCATCCATGGGGATATGCCCTTCTGCAAATATATTTTAGTTTAGTCTCTAAATATAATGTTTATGCTGCCAAATTTATATTTCTTTACAACATACTTTCCTTATATATAGATATGCATAAAGTGTTTATTTTCTTACACTGTCCATTTCATTTCACTAATACATTAGTACATAAATTGAAATAAAATACATCTAATTCTCGTGAATAAAAGAATACATCTGATTTTCATTAATTTTAGTAGTTTGGCCATTATACACCTAAGGTGGTCACTTCAAGTGAGTGAATCTCACCCGCTGAGTCTAAATACATCAAAAAATCTACATAAGGTTCATTATAATATCAAACTCACAATATAAACAATGAACTATCTATGATCCCTAGAAAAAGATCGTATGATACATTCTAAATGTTTGTTGAGATAATTCGAAATACAACAGATATATACTAATATATTATAGCAAATTACAGTACATGTCATCAAAAAAGCTAGGAAATCATCATGCAATAATAAGATGTCATCCCTTAAAAGCGATGAGCTCAGTCCTCCATTTGATCCTGCAATACGTAAGCTCCAAGCAAAGCATCATTCGCTTCCACCTCCCACCTAGTAAATAAGTGCTATCAAACCTACACTAGAGGGTGGTCCTACTAGCCTTAGGGAACTCAAGCCTATAATCTAAATGTTCCCTGTTTGCCATCACTAAATACAATTTTGAATTGGTGTCGAATCCATCAAAATAAAAACTTACTCTAGATAAAGGAAATCAAGATGGTTTATTCTAGAATTGTTCCATCGATGAAATGTTTTCATCTTCTTCTGTCGCTAGATAATTTGGTTATGGGTATTACAAGCTCTAACACCATATCTCTCTTTACTTCCTCGATAACCTCGGCACAAGCGATTTGAATTATTTTCTTATTGATTAAACAACCCTTAGACAAGCGCTTAGGATTTAATCTAACAATTGCATTAAGATCTAGAGAGACTACAATTCATGCCAGTAAGATTATAAGATAACCTATTTAAACATGATCACACACTCATAACATGAATTCGATAATCTCTTTTATAAACCCAAACGTTATAGCGTCTACTAAGATAGACAATAAACCAAGTACGGTTTTGACGTGCTAGTTGCAATATATTAATTGCTATATCTGAGGTAGAAGAGCTCTATTCATATCCGATCAACTAAGATATATAATGACAAACGATTAGAAGATTTTTGAATACCCGAAAGCAAATAATAGAATTAATACAAGTCATTTTAGACCTCACATTCAAGGAGAATTAAAATTTATGACCCTTTGGTAGAAGAAAAGTAGCATTAGATATCTTGTTAATCAATAAAAACGAAAATAAAAAGATAGAAACATAATGACCCGGTTTGCTTGCTTACCTCCGACGGATTTCCTTCTTCAAGATTCAATATTCCAAAATCAAAAGTTCAAAAGTTTAAAAGTTTGTCTAACCCTCTTGGGTTGGCTCTATTTATCTATTAGATGGATAGCATGTGATCTTTTGCTAGCAGATTACGATAATGTCTTGAACTTTTTAATGTAGATTTGAGAAGTGAAGATTTAGTCTGCCAGGAACGCCACATCCACACGGACGTGGATCATGCCGTGCCATCCTCTGTTGCATAATTTCTTCAAGTTTCAACAGTGCCGGTGTGAAACACGGTTAAACACCACGGACCAGATTTCAAGCCGTGCCTTCGTCTGGGCATAATCTTCAAAGTCTTCATCGTGTATCGTGTAGCCACGGTTACACCCAAGGCTAGATTTCAAGCCTGTCTTCAATCTAGTTGATCGCCGTCGCACATCCTCACTTTCTTCTCTTGGGCACGTTAGCTTCACCACGGCTCCAATGCACGGTTGCGCCCAGGCTTCCACTCAGCCGTGCCTTAAGCCGTGGTCCTCTATGTTCAAGTCCTCATTTTCGCCTTCTTGTCCTGTTGTGGAACTCTGGTTTGAAACTGGCCGTGCCTCAAAACGTTTTTTTTTTTTTTTTTTTTTGCTTCCTCGGTGGTTTAATTTCTGTCTTGATCCATGTTGAAATGATTCTCTTAAAATTACTGAATTAGCATCTTGACTCCATTGTAACCTGATTTATCACGATGATATAATTAAAGTACCATTTCCTTATGATTTCTATAAAAATCGATTAATAATTGAACAACAAATTTATACTTTAAATATTGAGTATTAAAATGGCTCTATCAAATTCCCCCACACTTAAACTTCTTGCTTGCCTCAAGGCATTGCACAATTCAATGAGAGATCTGTCAGAAATTATACAAGCTTTTTTTCATCATTCAAGCATCTATTCATTTGTAATTCATGTCTTGTAATTAATGTCTACTACTTCAAACAAAATTGGTTTTTGTGAAAAAATTACTATGGACAATTTCAATAGCTAATCTAAAAAAAAACAAATTTTAATCCTATGTTTGAAAAAGGAATTTTTTTTCCCAAAAGTAATACAAAATCCACTAAGGAAAAAAACCAATTTTAACTTCATTGGACTTTAGCAAAATATATTCCTTGCAACATAAAGTGAAAGCATTTAGTTCAATTTTTTCCCCATAGATTTTCCCCTTTTTTTGTTTGTTTTATTAATTAATGTTTACTTTCATGTTCTTTTGATTTATTCAAGCATCTTTTTTGGGACGGGTTTTGCCATTTTTTTCATGAACTTTGCCTTTTTCCCCTTACGTTATAGTGAGTTCATTGAGTCGGAAAATCCCGAGTATCACTAAGGGGACGGGTTTTGAGGATACCCCTAGGAAACTTTCACTCAAACTTCAAGTTTATACTCTTAACTAAATTAGTTGAATCTTTTTTGGAAAGAAATGGCTATGCTTGTTTTTAATTTATTTTATTTTATTTTCATAAGTGTTATGATTGTTTAAACAACTTCAAAGGTATACAGTAGCAAAACCTAGATTTAAATTTGTTTATTTTCATTAGGGACTGATTTACTCTTGATTCCCAAATTTTAAAAGCTAAATACAAGTAAATTTGTTCTTAGAGATTTCTTTTAATTTTAACCATTATTCTAATCCCCAGCAGTGGGTGAGTAAAGCATTTGAACAAGTCAATTTCAATTTTGTAGATGCTACAACTTTTTAGTAAATTTCTCTAGATTTCATGATATTTTAAAAAAATTTGGCTTAAAATTGCTTAAGGAAAACATTCGGGAGAATAAGATATTTCTCTTTTCCCTATTATTTTTTATCCTCTCCCCAACACTTAGCTTAAAACAGGCCCTCACTGTTCCTAATTGCACAATTGAAGGGGAAAATTAACAACTAAAGGACATTAGAGAATAAGGGGAAAGGGAAAATAATTATACTTCGGGTTTTGGAGTGTCCTTTAAGCTCTGGAAGTGTCATCTAAAGTATTTTCCTTGTGTAGCGATCCAAAGAGTTAAAAACTACACTAAAATCAAAAACACAAAACTAAAAAAACAAAACTAAAACAACAAAACAAATGAAAATAATTTTTTTTTTTTTTTTACCACCCATGAAGCGCCTTTCTTTAGTCTTTGGCTAGACGTTCCTGCTAAATATTCGGATAGGATTTAGATTCCAGCCTTGGGTTTGCCTGTGGTAATGGGTTAAAAACACCCACAACCAAAAACAGGAGAGGGGTTTTAAATAGCTTTCCGTAAAAAAAAAGGGAGAGTATTTTTGGATGTTTCATGGCATCTAAATGTTAAATTTAATCATCACCTCAAATTCCATAGTGAGGGTGCCATCATTTACACGATTTTTTTTAGAAGTTTAAGGAAAGGTCGCCCTAATAAATATCAGTGTTTGGAAGGGTATAAGAATCACTACCCGTCCATGTCAAGCACATAAAAATCAGGGGAAAAAAACCCAAACCCCATTGATTAAACTAAACACCCTCTGGGAAACTCCCTCAGGATAAACATTGGACTATCACCCAAGTTGAAAAATTTAACCCCCCGTTTCCTTAAAGGGGGACCAAATTTAAACGTTGATAAACGACAAATGGATGACATTGATAAAAGCTCCTAGATCACCATGGTTTAGCGATTTCCAAGATTCCCTTTTTTTGCGGGGATAGAAAACTTTACCTGGATCCCGCATTAGGAGGGAGCTTTTCTGAATAATGCGAAACATTTTCACTCAAAACTAATCTTTTCATTGCCTTTCAGCTTCCTTTTGTTAGTGACAAGTCCGAGGATTCTAGCATGCGCGTTTTTTGTTAATTGCCCTCAAGTAAAGGAATAATTTTTCTCGACTTTACGAAAAAGTTTCCAGAATCTCTTTTTCTTCCACTTCCTTCTGGATTTCCCCTAATTTGGAGGGGAAAGGAGGTGGTATCAATGGACCCTTTGATGGCTCAATAGAGACTTGCTAATCTGGTTTGCCCTGCATGGTCAGGGTCGAAAGTCTCTTTCTTGGTCTCTTCCTCAAAATTAGATGGATTTCATTTTTAATTTGATCCCTGCAAATTCTGTTCCACTTCTCAAGGGTTTAAATTTCATTACGCTTTGCTTCGGGTTTGGAATATTTTTAGAAGGTAATTACCCTTTAGTTTCTTTAAACCCATTGACGTGAAGCAAGTTGGCTTTCCTGATTTCTCCAAGTTTTTTAATGCTTTGCCCTTTTTTTCCTCCTTTAAATGGTTGGGGATCACAGTAGAGACTTAACAATATCTCAAGGGGCATACCCGAAGTGGAAGGAGCTTGGGGTACGTGGTGTGATGGCTTAGGGTGGAATTGTTGGAACTTTGTGGGTTATTGCCCTATCGGAAGTTGGATGATCCCTCCATCTGGGTTGTAAGTATTTTGAATAGGGGTCATACTACCTTTGTTTGGGTTTTCCTGGAAATCCCCTATAGCATTTGGTTTTGTTCATGATTTTTCATCTTGCAATGTGGGGGAAATGTCGGTCGGATGATTAGGAGCAGTTTTCAAATTCCACAAGCCTCACCTGCTGCGTTTTTCCAAGTGTAGCTGCTGAAAAAGGGAGGTAAGATTAGAAATTATGTTCAGGTTAAAAAACCTTACCTCATTTACCTTCCTTGAAGAGTTATCGTGCCTATACCCAAATTGTTGTGAATTAGCAGCCATAATGGAGATCAATTACCTGGGTTGACCAGGAGTTTTGTTTACTTGGATCCACTTGCAGCATCCATCATCTTTCTTTTCCATCGGAAGTAGGCCTTCGTAGAGATTTTTGGATGAGGAGTTGTTCGGAATCCCATGTTGTGGGCAGCTTGCACAAAATTTGCTTGAACCTTTCCCAATACTAAAGAAGAGTTTCGGTGTCCCTTTGGCTTTATACCACAAATTTTTCTTCTTATACTAGTGGCTCTGGATGCGGGGAAGAATTTATCCAAAAAAGAGTCTCACCAAAATCAGTCCATGTGGTTATAGAATAGAGGCAAATAAAAACAACCAATCTTTAGCTTTAGTAACTTAAGGGAAAAATGGAAAAGCGCGTAGCTTGATTTGATGGGCGGTTATTCCTTGTGGCCTCATACTAGAACACACTATATGGAACTCTTTAAAATGCTTATGAGGATCTTATTCTCAAGACCATGAAATGTAGGTAGCAGATGTATCAACCCAGTTTTTCAATTCGAATTCTACGGCTAGTTCGGGGGTATGAATACAAGTGGTGTGATTCACTTTCCGGCGTAGCCAACCCCCTTAAGGTTCTCTGGGAAATTGCCAATGTCTTCCCTCTTTTTCAGAATAAAAAGATAAATCTGACAAGTCCGATACTAAGTTCGGTCCACAGTGGATGATCTAGTTCTTTTTCGTAATCTCTTTAGAGTCTTCTCAATCTCGGATTATAAGTTAGTTCACCTGTCTGAGAAAGAACGAGTCATACAAGTAGGAAATAAATTTGACACCAATCCCCGGCAACGGGCCAAAATTGATGGGTGTCGAATCCAACAAAAATAAAACCTACTCCTAGAAATTATTGATTTGCATATATGGTGAGTAGGGTCGAATCCACAGGGATTGGTAAAGATATTTCTATTCAAAGAGAAAATCAAAGAAAAAGGAAAGGGGGCGGGTGGGTTTGTTTGTGATCAAATAAAATAAAAAAGGTAAGAAAATTAGATTTGGTAAAAGCCTAGCCAAAGGAATCAAGATGGTTTAATTCTAGAATTGATCATCGATGCAAAATGTTCTCTATTCTTGTTCTAGATAAATTGGTTATGGTTATTAACAAGCATCTAACAACTATCTCTCCTTACTTCCTCGATAACCTCGGACAAGGGCTTTGAATTATTTCTCTTATTGATTAAACAACCTTTAGACAAGCGCTTAGGATTTAATCTATCAATAGCATTAGATCTAAGAGACTACCAATTCATGCCAGTAGATTATAAGATAACCTATTTAAACATGATCACACACCTTCCATAACATGAATTCGATCCATCTCTTTATAACCAACATGTTATTGCGTCACTAAAGACTAGAACAATCAAACAATTAGGATTTGACGTGCTAGTTGACAATATATTAACTTGCTAATTGAGTAGAAGAGCTCTATTCATACGATCAACAAGATAATAATGACAAAAACGATTAAAATGATATATGAATACCCGAAAGAAAAATAATAGAATAAATACAAGTCAATTAGACCTCAAAATTCATGGAGAATTAAACATCTATGACCCTTTGGCTAGAAAAGTAGCTTAGCTACTCATGTTCATCAATAAAACGAAAATAAAAGATAGAAACATAATGAACCCGGTTGCTTGCTCTACCTCCGCGTTTCCTTCTTCAAGATTCAAGATTCCAAAAATCAAAAGTTCAAAGTTTAAAAGTTTTTTCTAACCCTCTAGGGTTGGCTCTATTTATACTATTAGATGGATAGCATGTGATCTTTTGCTAGCAAGATACGAAAATATCTTTCCTTTTTCAAGTAGTTTTCGAGAAGTGAAGATACGTCTGCCTGGCACGCCCCACCACACGGCCGTGGATCAAGCCGTGCCATCCTCTGTGCATTTTTCTTCAAGTCTTCAACCGCGCCAGTGTGATCCACGGTTAAACACACGGCCAGATTTCAAGTCGTGCCTTCGTCTGTGCATATCTTCAAGTCTTCATCCGTGTCCAGTGTGTAGCACGGTTACACCCACGGCTAGATTTCAAGCCGTTGTCTTCATCTGGTTGATGTTCCACAACTTTCTTCTCCTTGGCACGTTAGCTTCCACCACGGCTCAAGCACGGTTGCGCCCCCGGCTTCCACCACGGGGCCCTGCCTTAAGCCGTGTCTCTCTCTGTTCAAAGTCCTCATTTTCGCCTTCTTGTCCAGTGTGTAACACGGTTTGAAAACTTGGCCGTGCCTCAAAACGTGCTTCCTACGGTGGTGTAATTTCTTGTCTTAATCCAAGTTGTAAATGACTTCTCTAAAATACTTGAATTAGCATCCTTGACTCCATTTAAACCTGATTTATCACGATGATATAATTAAAGTACCATTTCCTTATGATTTCTATAAAATCGATAATAATTTAACACCCAAATTTATACTATAAGATTGAGTATAAAATGGCTTATCAAATTCTAAGTAGTCCATAAGGTTAGGCTTGATAATCAATTCATTCAAATCTAGCATAAGCTTCCCCATAGATAATACAATAGGCTCATTTTGGTACTTGATTAAGGCCTGATAAGAGTGAGAAGGTAGGCACTATCCTCCTCCTCAATCATAGGTATCACTAGCATGTCCTAAAAATCTAGAGGCATCCTAGGACATCAATCTTCATGCCAACACCATTATGCTCTAATTAGTGAAACCATAGCAACTACAATACTGTCCCTGTACCATGCTAAGAGTATATTAAGTGACCCTTCCTATGGCTCCACTAATACTATCTCCTACCTAGCCTCCTACATCTTTATTGGGGCTAACATCCCCTATTATCTCCTTATCGAAGCCATCTTTTCCTAAGCCTCCTCTATTGGGACCATCTCCTCGTCCCCTATCCTTGGGAGTGGTGGGAACATCAAATCATGCTATCGTGATCTCAGAAAGCAAAAGGTGCCACTACTATGTCTCTTCTAATCTCCAGTGGTTATCTCACATATTCTCATGAATGCCACATCCTGCCCTACAAGAGTCTATAAGGCAAAATTAGGAAACTTAACCTACTATAGTTTGTATTTACGAAGCTCATCTCATCGCTAGGTCCACCCAGGCTTAATTCCTAAGCCTCTCCTGATAGGAATCAAAATCCGACAAGACAAATCATTAGGGACAAAAACTAAAGGAATTCAAATTTTGGCATGAGGGCCCATTTTGAGCAGATCGACCCCAGAATTATTTATATATTAACCTCTTTTCTATTATTCTTGTATTGTGTATTCCAACAGGCACACTTTTTCATATTCTATAGGGCATGGACAAACTATCTCAGACTCAGCTTGTGGGTTATCCATGGACCGACCTGAACCGGCAATGAGCTGGGCTGATGGATCCTATAGAAGACCGCATGTTGAAGACCAATTTCTTTTATATATTTTTCATTTGCCTGGACTATTTATGTTGTAATCATTTTGGGACACTTTTATTTCCATTTAATTTTCATTTAGGGTTAGCCACCTTAAAAGTGGAAAAACTTGTAATTTAAGCACTTTTTAACCCTAGGAGTAGCAAGTATAAATACTTGCTTAAGAGAGGGTTTGAGGGGCAAATCATTTTGCAGATTATACACTACCTTTCACGTGAGAATTAGGGTTCATACCTTGGTTCCAAACTCTTATCAATTTCAATCCCAAGAGTTGAAATTGTGGCGAGTGGCAACATTTTTGAAATTGTGAGTTATATCAATTTCATTTTTTTGGGTGATTTCTTTTCTTCTCTAGTGTGTCATATCTAGGGTTAAATTTGAGATATTTCTTGTTCAGAAATACATCTTATTGTTCACGAATTCTTGTGCTTATTTGAATATTTATCAATTATATTCGGTTCATCATTGAAGATTTCCCTAGAGAACGTGTTCTTCACTATTTGAAAGGGATTATTTTTGTTACGGTTTTCTTTTGTCTTTTGAGGTTTATTTGCGTGGATTATATGAAATTAGGATGTTGTTAGAAGGTATTATGATTGTGGAATTATAATTATATCATTGGATGTTTGGATTTCATCATCTCTTACTAAGGTTCACGCCATTTCCCAAATCTCGTTCTTTGCTACCTACCCTGATGTGGTAGAGGTTTATTAGATATTTATCTTATCCCAGTTCTACCCACTCTTACCTTTCCTTGGGTTAGTTCTCTTAGGGTTTCTAAGTCAAATTTTAACTTTCTTTTTACGACTTAAATTACCACTTAAAAATTATCACCCCGTGGACTCTTAGGATGTATAGTTTCCATCATATGCTATACAAAAACCCAAGGAAAAACCCCTTTGTTATCCAAGAGTATGCCTTACACCTTATAAGGCATACTTACATCCAAATTCCCGATCGGGATTTAACATTTTTCAAGAAATATAGAGATATATAATAATAATTTAGAGTGGTGGAAAACTATAAAGTCCACAAGTACACATTAAAAACTTCAAAGTTCAAAAAAAAAAAATCTTATATAATTAAATCCAGCTAAGTATTTGAAAATTAAAATAAAAGCTTAAAACAAATACAAAAGTGATCTCTCCCTAATTTCCTCATCCGCTTGCTTCCTATACTAACTCTAGCATTTATCTACCAGGCCTAAGCTAAATATGTGCTTGCAATAGGAAAGTCTGTAGAGGTGTAAGCTATAAAGCTTAGTGAGCTATATCCTCTTACTGAACTAATAATCAATAATCAAGCAAGTTATTTAATTCAAGCATATTCCATGCATGAACAAACACATGAATGAAACAATATATACACTTTACTGACCATCGCATACAGCATGAATTTAATGCCCTCCATTCCCTGGGTTGGGAAATCACGAACTACACATAAACTTTCGGTTCTAATAACCCTAGGCTATCTTTGAGATAATTCATAAGTCTATATATATTGTGTAATTACTTAAATAAAATTGAAAATACTTATATATGTACTAAACCCCTCATGGGGTATAGATTGTGAAAGGCTCACAGCTCAATCACCTTTAAGCGATGAATCCTTAGACTAGGTAATTTAAGTCTCAACCAAAAGGCGACATTTCCCGATTCCATTAAATCCTAAAGGTCAAGAAAGGTAAAGCTGGAGTACACATCCATGGGACCTTTCTATATCACTTTGTGATTTTGACATCCCTCTTACATACCCGTTGTCATGATATTTCATTCATTTTATTTATGGCTAAATAATCTTAAGTCAAGTTATCAGGCGTTCACAACAAATCAATACAGACACTCGCAATTCTAATTTCTAAAAGCAAGGGGAAAGCAATAATTATTTAACTAGGTACAATTTAGATAAGTTGACATTCAATCATGGCATTTAAGTACATACAGTACCCCAAATTACCCCGCGTATAATTCCAATTCATATATCCAATCTTAAACGCATGCGAGTGCGTTAACTACAAACACAAGCAAAGAACAATAATCATTGGATTTTCCTCACCCCCCCATGTGGTTTTTAGTCGTAATAATCAAGCAACAAGTCATCCTTAAATGACGTGTCACCTAATAAGACAAAATATCTCTATAAAGTTGGGGAAAAAAACCAACTTATACTAGGTTACTAGTTTTGTCAGTTTTTTCCAATTTTGAAAGTTTTTTGAAAGTTTTAGTGTTTTCTTCATAAATTTTTTCATTTTAAGTCTGCTTTTTTTGTATTCATAGTCATTTTAAAGGGTTTTGAATGTTCTTTCCATTTCAGAAGTTATTTTGGTTGTTTAACTTTAGAAGGGTGCTTCTAGACTGGATAAATTGGGTGCGCCTAGTTTCGATATTGTTAAAAGGTTTCTTTTTGCCTAATTTGATTTAAAAACCCAAAAGGGATTAATCAAACCACTTGGAACCATGCTTAAGGCTTTAATATAGCATGTAATGGTTCTATTTCATTTTGGAAAATTTTAGAAATTTGTCAAAGAATTTTGGTGTGCCCTTTTTCCAATGCTTTGGTTGCACTTTTCCTTCTTAGTTTGTGTTAATTTTGTGTTTTCCTTTAAGATTTTTAATTCCAAACTTTTCCTAATGTTATTTTAGCTTTCTTAAGTTCTAGAATTTAAAATTTCCATATTCAATTAGGTTTGGCCATGGTTTGAAAGCCTTTGAACTAATCTTGCCCTTTTTTCAAATTTCCTACTATACAAAAAGGTTCCCTTTTGTCATCCGAATTTTTCACAATTAAAGGGGCATAAAATACATCAAAAATACACTTATTTGACTCCAAAACATAGGTGTGCAAAAGTTCCATGAATTTTCCAATTTCTGATTCTTTATATTTTTCCAAAACTTCAATATACAAGTTGCATTTAAGGGTAAACGTGCATGGTTTCATATCCTAAAATTGGGGTTACATTTCCAACTTATTCCCTAAGATAAATATACTTCAAATATACATGTAAAGTTACAAAATCAAAGAAACATAACTCTATTCTAATTTGAGAAAAATAGAGTATTACAAAAAAAAAAGAAATAAATAATACTAGCAAGATTAAAGGGAAGTCCTACAATTAGAGCCCATTTGGAGTGCCTAGCCTTCCTTTTTCTAATTTCCTCTTGTTGACACCTTATGTTCTGATTTTCCTTGAACTTTTTGCTCGTCCAATGGCCTCTCAAAGGGTGTAAAATTTACATCAGAAATTAGGCTTGGTTAGGTGTTGCTTGAGGCTTGCATCAAATGGATGGAAGTTATAGGTGTGCAGTTGGGAAAAACATAGTGTGGTTTGATTGTGGCAATTTGATATGATTTTTTAGTAGGTTTTTGGAGAGCTTTTGAGTGTCTTTCTTGTGGTAATTCTTTAGAAGAAAGTAAGTTCATGTGGAGAATGAGTGGGAATAAAATCTGAAGTGGAAAGCTTAGTATAAGGGGTTACAAGTTGCAGTTTAGAGGGGTAGGTGTGATCCGATTTTAAGTAGGTTTTGGGAGATTTTTGATATCTTTTGGGATAGTTTTTTTTTGTGATTTCTCCAAAAGAAAATGAGGGTTCACATGTAGAATTCAGGGGATATAATAAGAAGTTTGGTACGCTTGTTTGAGGGGGTATGTCCATTGGGCTATAGCTTGGTTATTTAGGTAATGGATCTAATCCTGGGGGACATGCTCTTTAAAATGGGGGGATTAGCTTCAGATTGTTTCCCTCCTCTTTACCACCTAGTTAATCTCTAATTGTTGTTGCATTTAGTTAAGGTAATTTATTTTAGTTTTCCTAATCATACTCCTTACTAGTTCCGCATTCCAAGTAGGTAATTGGGGGTTAGGTTAAGCTAATCAATTTCCTTTGTTTTCTTGTAATTGAATGAGATTTTAAATAGGGAACTATAAAGGGAAAATTTCCAAATTAAATTTGGGCTTAATATTTGATCATTTGGTGCCTTATTTTCTCCTTCCTTTAAACACCACTTGTAAGGAAAGTTTAGGTTTATGTTTTCTAATTTTTGTTTTAACCCAATATGATTGTTTTAGTAGAGTTTGATTGATTACATTTTAGGTATTCTCATTTCTAATTATAGAATTTTTTATTATCATTTAAGTTTCGATTTTGTTTGAATTGAATCTCAGGTTGTTTCCAAGCTCAAAGTTGATCTTTCTCAATTTTAATGAATATCCTAACGTCGACGAATGGCTATGAGATTTTAGGAATTGGATTTAGGCTTTTTGTATATCCTAGTTCGAGTTTAGTTTTCCCAAGATAATGTTTTATGGTAGGGGTTTGGTTAGGTTTTTGAATTCCTTAGGCTTTGAATGCGCAAGTTGGTTTGCTTATCAACAAGGTGATTCCTAATTCATAGTCGGGTTTTCATATCCATTTTCTAATGCATTTCTTAGTATTTTCCTTCATACTAATTCTTGAATTGAAATATTTCTAAGGTTTACTATTATTCCTGCATTGTTTTAAATCTAATGAAGGATAGGAGTTAGAGAATGTGTGTTCTCAATAAAGCCATAAACTAGATTACTATAGGTTACAAATTCCCCAAATTTTGAGGTTAGATGAAATGCTGGTCAATTGCATGGTGCTCAGTGGTTTTAAAAAATTGACCTGAAGAATAGATACCATCAAATCATAATCAAGCTAGCAAATGATTGGAAGATAGCATCTAAAACAAAGGAAGGTTTTTATTTCAGTGGCTAGTGATGCCATTTGAATTGTCAAATGCTCCTAGTACCTTCATGCATTTAATGAACCAAGTACTAATACCTTTTATTTAGAATGGGTTTTTTGTCATGTATTTGATGGTATTCTAATATATAGTAGTTCAGAGGAAGAGACCACTAAGATTAAGGTAGTCAAAGATTGTTAATGCTTAAGAATGTATTAAAATATAAGAAATTTCCATGGATAGCCACTTTCACTATCACTTTATAAAAAATTTAGGGGATTATTGGCCACTCCAATGATATAAAGAGTTTAAAAGAATTAATAAGTTGTTTGAATAGAATGCAATGCTGCAAAGTCTATATAGCAGTTGTTTTAATCACCAAAAATTAAAAATAAAAAAAATAAAGGGGCCAGTGGCATTCTTTAGTGAGATTGTGGAGGCAGGCAAAAGGGAGTGTCTCTATGATAGGGAGTTTCTATTCAATGGTAAAAACTCTTAAAACTTAGGAGCACTACCTAATAGCTAAGGGTTGTGGCTATATTCTAATCATGAGGCTCTAAACTACCTTAATAGTAAAAAAAGTGTTAGTTAGCAATATGCATGCAAGATGGTGCTAGTTCCTATAAAGTTTCTTTTTAATGTTGAAACATAAGTTAGGTGTTCAAAGTAGAGGGTTGCTAAAGATTTAAGTATAAGAGCATTTTTATTGCCTACATTAAGTAATGAGATTATAGGATTTCAGCAACTTAAGAGTAAGTATATTATCATGATGAGGATTTTGGAAGTATTTTGGAGAAATGTTCTTGAAATCAACCAGTTGATGGATTTTATGTGCAAAATGGATACTGATGTATGATAATCAATTGTGCTTGTCTTAGAACATCTCATAGAGAGTAAGTTATCTAAGAGTTGCATTGGTGGAGGAGTCATAAGACATTTAGGTTGTCATAAAGATTCCAACTATAGTAAAAGAGAGATTTTATTGGGCATAGTTAAGAAGTGTGTTTACAAGTTTGTTGAGAGGTGTAAGGTGTATTAGAGAGCAAAGGAGAATTCTAGAAAACATAGGATTGTATATACCTTTTCCCATTCCTATGAATATTGTGAAGACATATCCGTGAACATTTATATAGGGATTCCTTATAGAAATAAAAGAGGAGTTTGATTTGGTTCTTGTAGTGGTTAATAAAATTTTTTCAAATGGCTCATTTTATTCTATGTAAGAAGACTTTTGATTCAATTAATGTTGCTAGGTTGTTCTTCAAGAAGTTGTGTGCATGCATGGAGTTTTGAAGTTGATTACATTTGACATAAATAGTAAGTTTATGAGCTATTTCTAGAGGACTTTGTGGAAGATGTTTGATTCTTCTTTGAACTTCAATGATACAGCTCATCCTCAAACTGGTGAGCAAATTGAATTTATGTATAAGACATTGGAAACATTTCATTAGAAGTATTTGTGGAGGATAAACCTAAGTAGTGAGATATGCACTGTCATAAAGTAGAGTTTGCCTATAATAATGTTGTTTATAGTGTAACAAGAAGATCATTGTTTTTATTGTGTATACCAAGGTTCTTTAGCACATTCTTGATTTAATCGAGCTACCAAAGGGTGAGGGAAATAGTCTTGATCGAAAACACATGGCAAAAAAAATTGTTAATGCTCATAAAGAGGTGAAGGAGAAATTGGAAACTGCAAATAAGAAATATAGAGTTGCAATAGACAAGCATAGGAGGCTTAAGACTTTTAATATGGGAGATCAGATTATGATTCATATTCGAAAGGAGAGGTTTCTAGTCAAAACTTATAAAAAATTATGGATAAGGAAGTATGGTCCTTATGAAATGCTTCAAAAGGTCAATGACAATGCTTATATAATTGATCTTCCTAATAGTTTAGGTATCTCCAAAACATTCAATTAGGTGGATTTGTCTATACTTCATGATTCTCAGTACCTTTGTAGCTAAACTCAAGGTTGAGTTTTTTCTCAAGTAGAGAAGACTAATGTGGACGAGTTAAATTGCAAGCCATGGAACAATTTGGCCATTAGATTTCAAAAAAAAGAAGAAGAATTAGGGACTTTAGAATAAGATATTAGAATCAATAGCTAGGAGCCAATAGACATTCGGAATTAACATTTCAAACGTATCAAAAACTGTTAGAATCGAGTATTCCATGAGAAAAACTTATTTTCAAAAGCTCAATTTGAAAACTTGTAACTTTTTTGTTTATGAAGAGTTACAAAACTCATAATATATTAATAAATATTTATTTAAGTCTATTTTAATATGAAGAAAATCACTTTGCCATTTGGAGCAAGAATCATGGTCAAAATCTTTTGTTTTCATAATATGTCTAATTTAGGAAAGTTTATTTCCATTGATAAAGTTTCCTATTTTATTTGTAATTTAGTTTCCTGACAAATTTCAAGTTTTCTAATCTATAGATATGTATTAAACAGAGTTAATAAGCATAATTGATCAATTTTAACAGTAATAAAAACTATTTCTTTCCATATATTTCATGTGGTTCTTGTTCCATGTGTCAGATTCTCGTTTCGGGATGGATTCTCTCTGTAACCTTATTGGAGAGGACCCAATCCTTTTGGATATAGTCTTTCGTCATTTAGAGAAGGGAAGAGAGAATTATAAAAGCAAGAAGAACAGATAGGCTTATGACAAAATTTAAATTCCGGTAGCAAAAATATCCTCAAGGAAGAGGTTTTTCTTGCTAAACTAAACTATCATCCATCTTTTGGCCTCAATTTACAAGAAGATTACATGAAAACGTTTTAATGCTCAGAATAACTCAAAACTATTCTATTTCATGAGCTCTAGTGAAATCAATTCAACGATAAGAAACGTCACAGCAAATCACGCACAATATATATCCATTTCTCGGGTGCTTATTGTTGGTCTGATCTTGACATGATACAAAAGATCGATTTTCGAAGCTTGAGTTATACAAACTCTGTCCCGCCCATCGCACCGTCACCCTTATTCTTGGGGCAACCCAACACAAAATCCTATTTGTATAACATGGAACCAAAGTGACAAAGCAAAGGAAGACAAGGAACAGGCCCAAATATCCACAACAAAAGGGGTATTCCTGCACAGAATATCCTATTCCCCACCGCATTCAACGTGAATCCCTTTTCTAGCAGTCCGAAACATAAGCCGGTGTCACGATTGAATCCGGTTCTTGAGGGGTATTGATGAGGATGTTCACTTGATTTATGAACCGAATGGAGAGCGAGGGGACAGGGAATGAGAAGAGAAAGATGGTAAGGAGCGTAACATATTTCATTGCCCCCATGAACTCTCCATGGGCCCCATACACGCTGTTGTTTAAAGTGGTCTTTACGCTGTAGGTGCTGCTTATCACTGCGGCTAGACCTGAGCTTTAGGAGGATTGAGGTGGTGGCCATCAACGTTGCTCCCATTATTGTATTTCGAAGAGTTTGCACCGCTAGGATGCTCTTCTTTTCGTTATCCTGTCAGAAACAAAGACAATTTATTTCTCTTTTCTAGTGTATGGTTTTGTTTTTTTTCTTTCCATTAAAAAATAAAAAAAATAGCAGATTTTAAAAAATTGCAGGCTTACAATAAATACGGATTGAAAAAAAAAAACAAAACCTACTGTAATTTCACATTTCTATAGTTTACCGATTTAATGATAGCAAACATTTGTACCACAATAGAAGTCTAAATCATGCATACTTTACTAACAAACCTTAAATCAGATAAAATAACAAAATCCACAAACCTTGTAGTTTTAGAGTTTTTGAATAAATATGGTGCACAATTTCATTTGAATAAAATGAATGAGCTACTTCGATCAAGGTAAAAGGTACAATTTTAAAACTTAGAGCGTTGAATGAATGCTTATTAAACATTTAGGGACTAGAGAGAGGGTATTTGGGAAACCATTTGTTGTTGCAAGTTGCAATCCATGTGTTATGGCTAGCAAAAGCAAAGAAAATAGAGAGATAGCTCGATATATATAGGTCTAGTTTTCCCATATTGGCATCGTGTACGGTAGCATGATGCAAGCCGTATGTGGAACTAAAAATCCGATTGCCTTCTGAAATGCATGTTTTCCCAGATGATGATGATGTTTAGATATTTTCAAAGGTAACCAAAATTTGGGAAAAAAGAAAAAAACCATAGCACTTTGAAGTGCTTTAAAGCATTTGAAGCCAATAATATATATATGAAGTAAGAAGTGAATAAGTAAGCCTATTAAAAGCTTATTATTTTATCTTGTTTGATTTGATAGGTTTCAATAGGTATTAATGAGGTCTTATAATTTTTTAATAAATATGGCATCTTTTACTTTCTATATTCATTATTGAATCTATACCTTAGCTATAAGGTATAGACTTGTGGGAATCCTTTACATACCCTATAAAAATTATTAATTAATAATATGAAACATAACAAATAGTATTTTTATCTAAACTATGGCTACTCCTTCTATGAAAGAGGAAAAATCAATAAAGCCCGGACCCATTTATCCATTTGAAACCCCAATTTTATTTTAGAGTTTTTTGTTCCCACTTTCCACATCTCCAAATCGTACTATTCTAATTACTTTTCTCCAAAACTTATTCATTTTCTAAACTTATAGAGGGTGTGTCCTCTTCATGCAATTTGAGTGAGTACTAATAGCATCTCAACTATTATATACGTTTAAACCCTTTTAATTTTGTAAAACAATTATCATCCTCCATAGTAGGGTGGTTTTTATACATTCCTTTTTGCTTGTATTGAGAACAAGGATCTCTCTAAATAACTTAATTTTATAACAATTTGCCTACAT
Source organism: Laguncularia racemosa (assembly GCA_037954665.1). Taxonomy (NCBI): domain Eukaryota; kingdom Viridiplantae; phylum Streptophyta; class Magnoliopsida; order Myrtales; family Combretaceae; genus Laguncularia; species Laguncularia racemosa. The sequence goes on from JBBMOL010000088.1 coordinate 2,356,921, forward strand.
TGATCGCAAATTTGCTCATACTAAGAAAAAAACAATCTTTAAAATATATTGTAATTTTGTTATAATATTGCATTATAAATTGAATGAATGTATTACTTATAAAATTATAAAAACATACAAGTTGTTAAGAAGTTTTTCCTCAAGATTTTCAATTTATAAAAATATAATAAACAAACTTATTAGTTCCACAAGATACTCGTTACTCCATAAGTTATATTGGGTATTAGTTCTAGAATGGTTCCTAGGTAATAATGCATAAGATAGGTTTACATCAAAAACTTGAAAATTGAAAACCGATACTTATAGGATAAGTAACGAATGAGGCCTTATCCCACTTCTCATCCCTATATAAAAATCATGTTTATCTAAAAGTCATTAAGTCATCCATATTTATTCGAAATCATTTAATTTTCCTAGGTATAAAATTCAAACAAAACCTCTTATGTTTTAAATAAATAATTTAAAAATCCTCTATGTTTATTCGGCCAACAAAAGAAGAAGACTTATGTTGTTACGCCATATAAGATTATATATTATTATATATATCGAAGGACATACTAAACAGAGGTGCAATTAGTGCAATAATATAAATATAAAAGATTTATATGGTTTGCTTTAAATATAAATGGATTGTTGAATTTTTAGTAAAAAAGACTTATGACTTAATTAATTTTATTTAAACATAGAATACTTAATTGACTTTTAATACAAAAATATTATGATTTTCCCGCATACGGTTTTCTTTTTGTTTTAATACAAAGTAGGTATTAAAAAATCCCCTGCAATTATACTTGACTCATACTCCATACTTATTAGCAATGAATAGGAAACATCGAATGTTAATTTCATTAATATAGCTTAAAGTTGTATCTGACAAGTTTTGGGAATTACTTCCATTCGGTTATAAAATGTCTCATTACATATCAGATTTGTATTGACCGATGCACACAACTTCGCCTATCGTCAACCGGAGTAAATAACTTGGAGGTCTAATATTATATATATATATTGATTGGGTTTGCTTATTTATTCCAATAATGTATTCGAACTGGTGCTAAAACATTTGCGCGTTTTGTAACTTCTATTACACCAAATGAACTTAAAAGTATTCTGGCATGTAGTTCAGCATTTCTTGGACGAAAAAGAGTTAAATAATGAATGCATCCATCAGTGCAAATATCTGCTTTAAAGAGTGATCCAAAACGAGTTATGCGTAATCTTTTCGTCCATGCATTTTGTACGATTATTCTTACTTTATACGCATCGAGAAGAAGATAACTTATATTTACTATATATATCTATTTTTCACAAAAAGGAAAATTATAAATGAATATTGGGAAGAAGAGTACTCGTTGGAGGAAGAATCTGATGTTATTTAACACGTAGTTTATAATTATCTTATGTAGAAATAATGTTATTATTGTTTACGCCTACTTCTTCTATCAAGAATCTCCTAGAAACATTTGAAAACTTTAATGTTTCATGCGCATTAGATGATAGTAGAAAAGCCAAAGGGTTAGAAATTTTTATCTAAACGCCTTATCGGTTCCCCTTGATAAATGTAATTATTAATCATCCAAAAAGGGTAAAAAAGAAAGAAACAGAATTAAAGAAAAACGGACTTTTCACTTTTTTTTAAGATTGATAAAACGTTTTAGTGAAAGCCTAAGTATGTTAAAAATATAAAAAAAAAAAAAAAATTTTTATTTGATGTTTTAATAAGGCAACTTTCTTAGTTATACCAAATCAACACAAAGCAAATGTTTTCAGTTGCATAGATTTATAGGACCCTTTTGTTCTTCTTTTTTTTTTTGGGTATGGATCTGGCAGTAATAAAGGTTATAGATCAATGATTGTTGTAGATCTTTTTCTTAATATTTTTATTTGGGAACCCGTGACATTTTCAACTATAATAATAATAACAACAAATGCCTAATTCATTAAACCATAGGAAGAAACTTGATACTTTCAATGTGCAGTCGTCTTTCAAGCTAAGTGAAATCCGAAGGTGATTGCGATTAGTAAGTTGTTAACGAAACAAATATATATTAATTTGGACACATATATATTATAGTATTACCTTCATGATTGCCGACACCAGAAGCGTCGCCCGCTTGCATTTGTCCCAACTATGGTCGTTAGGGGCTGTGTTCGAACCTTTTTACCAAAAGAAAAAAATGATAGCAAACAGTTAACATAAACCCTAAAGGTACAAGTATGGCGTCCAAATAACTTTTTTTCCCATTCCATTCTCTCTCTTCTCTTCCTGATCTCTGCTTGATATATTATTTGCCGATGGAGGATTTGAGCTCCAATTGTGATTGCTCAGCTCTGTCTCTACCTTCTAATATTAAGGTACCTACATACATGCATATACTTCTAATATTAAGATACTACATACATACTATAATATATTATGGCGCAAACACTAGCTGACTAGTAATGTTCTGACCCCACTCCCTTTTAACTTTAATTTAATAATTACGACGCTGTGTAACCAATAAAACGATGGATGAACATGGACGTATTATGCTACAAAGTTCGGTGTGCACTAGCGAGTGAAGGGAAAAAAAAAAAAAGCAAGTACCCTCTTTCTTACGTAATTACAGAAAAGAGCATGAAGCATTATGCTGTTTGTAACGAAAAAGTCTGGTCGTATTTTCCCCCGTTTTCCTCTCAGGCATTATTTAATCAATATGAAATAACCCAAATCAAAAATAAAATTAAAATTAAAAAATGTAATAAATTTACCCCATACATTAATCAAGACTAATGATTAATGATGGAGAATTTAGACATTAGGAATATTCAAGGGTAACTTATTTTATTATCCTAATATGTAAACTAAAGTAAGAAAGGTTACTTAAGTTAATTAAATAGAAGTTGAGTAAATAATCACAAGCTTTTGAATAGAGAAATTTCATAACATTTTGAGCAAAAGGCCTCCTAATATCCCTCTCTCTCTCCCCACATGAAAATTAGGGGTGGAAGAAGATAAAACTCAAGCAAATCAAGCTCCATTTAATCATAATCAAATGGGTTGGAGGAGTATCTACACTCAATTCGATGAGTAGACCTCATTTTGAGCTTAATTTGAGTACTAATTGGATTAAATTGATTGGGGTTCTAGGTTTTTTTTTTTTTTTTTTGCCTGTTTCTCTCGCATTGAGCGTAGTCTCAGTGATCCAATACAGGAAGGTATGTTAAACCAGTGTGCACAGCAATTCCCTTCTAGCAAATGTTGGAAGAGCTTTTCGATGTGGAAAAGTTGAGCGTGCTAGGCTCCACAAAGAGCGCGAATATATATGATCCCATATGTCCTTAGAAAACGACAATGGCAAGCATTTGTGCAATAATATACAATGACGTATTAAACTATTGATTTTGACACAATATTTGCCAGAAAGAGATGAATATTCTGTTGACACCTGCTGGGCAATGGGGGCGGACCTTTCAGAGGCTACTCCACTATACACTATATTACAGAGCTGGAGAGACCACAAGTGATGTATGTGTGTATGCACACACACATATATATAGAGAGAGAGAGTTTAGAAGATGATATCCCTTGCAAATTGCAATAGCAACTGTCAAAACTTCTCAATGGACAACATGGTTGGATCGTTTCATTTCTAGCATGGGAATTTATCTCACTCAATACCCCTTGATTTTGACAATTATTTCTCAGTTCTATTGCCATAGCGAATTTTATGGGTGTGTTTTGTCTTCCATAGAATTTGTAGATTACATGGGTATCTTGGATATCCAATATTTGACTACAAATGTAGATAAGTATCGGAGAACTGAGCCAAAAAAAAATAACAAGAAACAAAACATTCAAGGGATAATTAGCTGCCCAGTACATATTTCTCATGCATGCGCCAAGATAATATATATATATATAATATAATGTATATTTTGGGCTTGTGATTGAACTTCTGTAGCTGGACTTCTGCGAACATAGATAACCCTCATTATTTTTATTACAAGAAAATAGAAAAAATGAATTATAATTTTTTTTTTAAAAAAGAGAGATTATATATATAATATGCATTTTTTAGAGTATTTATTAATAAAATATGGTGCTTAACTTAGTGGTGAGATGAAAAGGGTTTGTACAGTAAAAGTCATGAGTTTATTTTCCATAATAATCATTTTATTCTTTTCAAGTTACATTTATTACTTTAATAACATTTTCTTTTTATTTCATTCTCTTATTGTTTTTTTACAACAATTAATAGTATTAAATTCCATTCATTATAAAATTATAGTAAATTAACTAAATATCTCAAATTACCATTTATTTTAGTAATATATCACAAATAATAATTACATTAGTAATATAAACATTTTGGTCTTATTACATAAAATATTAGTAAATAATAACAATCATATTACTTAATATTTTGTTTATAATTAATATAATAAAAGTTATTGATAGGATATTTTGGGCCTAGGCTACCCTGTACTCAGTTGGCCTGAAAATAGTTCGAGCCGTTGAAGAAACTTGGGCCCTCGACATCAAGTCAGCTTGTCCAATTTGGTTGGCATGACTTAGTTAACACTAGATAAGGATAGGTAGAAGTAGTTGTAGAATGTAATTGCCCCCAACTTCGCTACATGAGATGTGAAAGCTATCAGTGAGTCGTGCTTCCACAATTTTTTTGTCTTAATTGCTTGTTCGTCCCCTGTACATATACTAGGACTACACCCTAGGTAAGTGAATTCAAAATCTACCTCTCCTTTATACCCTTACTAGCAATTTGATCACTTTCTCTGCAAACTTTATTTGAGCATTGGAATGGCTACGGCGACCCCAACTCCTTCATAATCACCATTAGTATATGTAGTGAAAAAAAGAACGTCTACGGTATTGGTAAAAGGTCCAAAAGAATTTTTGTGAAATTGACCCTATAATATATGGAAAAAGGAAAGTACATGTAAGAATGTGCATATCTTTACTATCTTTCGTTCTTTCTTTCTTTCTTTTTCATTATTTATTTTCGAAATGTTTTCTCTAATGTGGAAGACAGACAAAGAAGTAACAAGATATATTAACGTTAAGGGTGATGTTAAAAGCATCGAGCGTATATTCCATGGGGAACAGTAGCGCCATCTCGTCATTCCACGTGTATGAGTTTCCACGCTCGACCACCCTTTAGGTTGAAAACCAGCCACGAGCTTGTCAGAGTTGACACACAAGATGCCTTACATTAGTACAACAACTGCTTACTATATGTGAAGGTAAAACTGTAGGCTTTTTTTTTTTCTTTAATTATATATAATAAGGTACACAAATTAATTTGCACTTTAACTGCATTAATGAAAAACGCAGCCATATTTTAGTAGTGTTACAATGCCAATACTTCACAAACTAACTATATTTTTCGTAGAGCTACTTATTATATTTAATTTTACCTAGAGTTTGTTTTATTTATTTATTTTTCTCATAACTTCATAATTACTCTTGATATTTCGTAATTACAAAATCACATATATTTTGTAATTTTACTGAAAAACTTCCTGATTTCACTAAAATTTCCAAAACCCTTCAAGGAACTACGGGCGGGGGAAGTTATCCGCCCCGGTTGCTGAAAGCATTACGAAATGTCCTAATTTTTTCCGTATAAAGTACGGAGAAAGGAAAAGTTGATTGGCTTCTTTTTCTATCTCTGTCTTCCATTGTTTATTTATTTATTTATCACAAGAATATGAATTGCCCAATCATCAGCACGTGGTGGTGGAAAGCTATGTGTCGTGGAAGAGGACAACCTAAACAAACCTAGATTTGTGAGTTCCAGATGAGTCCATTACGGGAGGCTAGTGCTCCATTATATTATCATTGCCACCAGCACTAACCACTTTCTTTATATGTAGACTTCAACTTACCTAACAAAGAACCGACGATTGCAAGCTGTGGCTCTTTGTCAGCTGCAAATAGACATAGCAAGGAATTGCGGTTTTTCGCCATTATCGCTCAGTGCAAGATAATGGAAGCAGTTGAAGAATGAAACAAACCTGACCCCTATTGTAAAAATTATCATTGTACCATTGATAATATTAGAAATTCATCAGGAAAGTACGCTTTTAATCCCTAACCTTTATTTACTTTTTTATTCAAGTTCTAAACTTTTTTCTTTTTTTCTATTTCAATCCTCAATATTTACACATTTTAACATATATGGACATTTGTTAAGTCTGCTATCTTTTCCATCTATTTTATATGACGTGGCTTTTATGCAATTTTTTTTTTTCTTTGTGGTATATGTGTATGTGTCAAGTGCTACCAAATAAGCAAAACCCTGTTAGCTAGCCAAAGACATGAATCACTCATTGAAATGAACCTAAATACTCCATCAAAGGAACTTCCATAAAAAATAAGCCGAATAAGACCCTAAATCAAAATTGTCCTCTTCAAAACCCTAATCAAACCTGCTTTGATCAATTACATGGTGCTCTTCGCTATCTTCCAAAACTATCATTGTAGCCCCTTCCCTTTGAATTTCTTTGACCAATTAGCATAAATATTGCGAGCACACATTCGATGTTTAGCTTCTCCAATGACTCCCTTAACAACCTCCACTAAACCCTTTAATGAAATAAGAATACACTTAATTCAAATTATACATTGGAGCATAAACACAGTACAAATGTTTCACCAAGTTATAGAAGTACCTTTTGTTGGTTACTTATAATGCACCACCCTAGACCAAACCCCATGCTCAAGTGCCAACAATGTAAAAAACCATGTCCATGTATCCTCATTCTCTACTGCTATAACAACCCATGCAATTAGAAACATTTGTTTAATTGGCATTTCTCCTGATAGTAAATAACAACTCTTCTTTATATTTTTTTATTTAAGAAACACCCATCTAGTCCTATTATTCTTCAACAACCTGCTAAAAATCCTTACTTACATGCTTTGATGTGCTCAAGATCGATTACAAGTTCACAAGGCAATTGAAATTTCAATTGAACAATAAATAATCAAAATGGCGTGAACCCTAAATTAAAAATGAAACCTTAATTTGTGTGAAGAAGAGATAGAAAAAAAAAAAACTAATTCCTCACCAAATGTTACACACTAGTTGGAATTAGGATTGATTTGATATTGTTGATATTACACACAACAAAATCAAATCTTACCCGCCACACTTTAAGAAGAAATGATAAGAGCTATTTGCATGAAAGGAGTGTCCCCTCATGGTTCAATATCTAGAAATCAATGTGTCAAAAGTCCCTTACAAAACCTAATTAACAAGTATTTATACCCTACTCTAAATAAGGAAATTATAACCATGCAAAATAGTCAAAAACCAGTCCTAAGGAGCACTTGAAGAACCAATTACTCTACGTGAAATGAAAGTGAAGATGGTTGGTTTTCTCAAGTGAAATGCAAGTGAAATAAAGGCCAGTTCCTCTTGTCTTTGTAGGTTCAAGTATAGCTTACACACTTGAGATTAGCGTTTTTGGTTTGCCATTTTGTAAAAAAACGACAAAATGTACTTGATAAAATGTAAAAAACAATTATTATAAGATAAATAAAGACAATATGTGATTTTCTAGGTTCCATTTGTTCAAGTAAGCTTCCCAGTGCTAGATTTAGAGGTTTGACTCCCATCATCATCCTCGGGCCTCTAAAAGATTTGTCCTCAAATCTAATGGGTCTTTTCTTGGACTGAAATCCCTTGTTTGCATGTGCTTGTCGCCTTGAGTACCCATTAGTTTTGTTGATCTATTCTTGGAATTTGTGTACCTCGGTTGGTGACATAGGGGTCAAGACAATCTGTGCACCATCCTTTTGAAACACATAAGTATTTTTAAACCCATCATGTAGCTCCTTCCTATCAAACAACCAAGGTCTACCTAAATAGTATATGAAAAGTGCACATAGGAAGAACATCACAAATGATTTCATCATGGTATCTATCTCCTATGTTGAAAGGCATCTTAGCCCTTTAAGTAACTTGTAGACTACCCTGTTCATTCAACCAATGTAATTTATAGGGATGAGGATGTGGACTAGTGACTAGTTGCAATCTTTTTACTATTGCAACAGCTATTACATTTGTGCAACTTCCACCATCAATAAAAGAACACACAAATTACCTTGACCCCGACAAGGAGTATAGAATAAGTTTTCCCTCTATACATCCCCAACATCTAGAGATATAGTCATGACCCTAAGCAATACATTAATAGACAGATATTTATCATTTCCCTTGTCTTTATATGTCTCAGCATCATGATCACCATAATACTCCTATAGTACTATAGACAAATCTGTAGGCTCAACTACTTTTTCTTGACCATCCTCACTGTTTCCCTGTATAGTAATCATCACCTTTTTGTTGGGACACTGAGCAATATGTGTCAAAAACCTATGCATTTAAAACATTTGATTTGATGCATCTTGTCCCTAGCACTATTTGTTAGATATCTGCTCTAACAACCTCTTTTCCTTTTCCAGCAATTTCCTCTCCCTATCAGTAATAGTTGTATTTTCGTCCATAGTCTTATCATTTTCCCCTATTCCCTTTTGTTTACCCTACTGACCATCCAACTCATGAGGTTTGTTAGAAGTTCCATACCTATTGCTTGTTGCCCAAAAAGGGTTGGATCGCCTCTATCTCTCCACTTTTAAGGCTAGATGGATGGCTTCACCAACTGTGTTATACCTTTGGAGCTCTACAATGCAGGTAATTTCATACTTTAAACTGACACAAATCATGCTAGGGTTTGTTCAGGAGTTCAACTGACCCACATCTAGTCATCAATGTATCGAACTCTTGTACATACCATTCAATTGTTTTGCCTCCCTACCTCAGTATTTGGAGACGCATAAATAACTCTTGCCTGTAGTGCTCAAGTATAAACCTTTTTCTCATTACCCATTTCATTTCTGCCAGGTATGTATATTAGCCTCACCATCTCTTCATCTGCTAATCACAAGATTCTTTGATGTGCTACAATTGGATTCCAATACCAATCAAATACAAGAGGAACAATTCAATTCCAACTCCTACAATTGGCATAAACCTAGCAATATAAGAACCCTAATTTAGCATGAAAAAGAACAAATAAAACAACCAATTACACACTAGTAATAATTAGAAGCAACTTAAGAAATATTTGATATAGCTCACAATAATTCCTTAAGCCAAACTCACCACAATTTCAAATGAAATTGATAGGAGTGGAGGCGTGAAGAGGATGACTCCCATAGCACAAAAATCAGATATTGTAATTGTAAAAAAAAATCCCTTACAAACCCTACTTTACAATGTATTTATACTTATTCTAAATAAGGTAAGTTTAACAAAAGAAAATACAAGTAAAGAACAACATATGTAGCTGGCTTTCAACAAAAGGAAATTACAAATAAAACCCTCACATGTGGCCAGTTTCTTTCAATTCCATGGAGCAATGTAGGACTATTTCTTCCTTGATAAAATGCAAATGAAAAGAAGGTCGGTTCCACTTGTCCCTATAGGTTCAATTTGATTCATAATGGACCCTGATATCTTCTTGCAAAAAACTAAAAAAAATGTACTTGTTTTCGATGTAAAGACAAAAAAATTTTTATAAGATAAATAAACATAACATGTGAATGTTTGGGGTCATTTGTTCAAATTGGCTTCCCATTACTAGATCAAGAGGTTTAATTCCCATCATTCTTCCACCATAAGGTAGCATAGCTTGTAAATTCTATAGCTACAAGATGAACCCAGAGTGTGATCATCAATCTCATAACACTCAAATTAGCCCTCAACCTTTTTCCCCTCAATCAGATAATATCTATAGAACCCCTGCCATCAAATGAAGGCACTACAATTTTACACATTTAAACCCCGAG